>JAVLVB010000135.1:584000-602339 GCA_032876305.1 Orestias chungarensis | reverse complement strand
TCCGCCTTCACTCACAGCTGTCAGCAATAATTCACTCATCTTCTCCACCAATCACACCCCGGTTCCACAGTATATAGGTCTCATGCAATCTTTCACTCACCGCTGGATCGTCTGTTATAGTTCCCCGTTGTTTCTAGCTTGCCTTCTCGTCTCTCCTCGCTATCCCTCGTTGCCTCTAGCCTTGCCTCCTCGTCTCTCCTCGATATCCCTCGTTGTAACTCCCTGCTTTGTTGCCTTCTCGTGTTTCTGCATCATCTCCCTGTGGTCATTTCCCTGTTGTCCTTCCTGAGTTCCTCCTCTGATGTCCCTCGCCTCCAGTCTCTTAGTTTCTCGGTCCCTACGTCTCTGGTAAGTGTCTTGCGGTAACTCTTAGTCCTGGCTCTTCACCTCGGTTCCCTTGTCTCCTCCCGTGTTCCCTGTGTGTCTTAGTTCCTTAGTCCCCGGTTCCTGAGTACTCCCCTCGTGATTGTTATTGTGGTTATTGTTAGTCTGTTAGTTTAGTTCTTCCCTTCCTGTGTTCCGTAGCTGTGTTGTTTATTTTATTAGTGTTATTGTGTTTGTTTATGTTAGTTTCCACGTCTCGTGTATCTTTGTGCTTGTTGACATTTTTTTTTTAGTCCCGCCTCCGCGCCCTTTTGTTTATGTCTCGCGTTGTTCCGTTTCCGGTTGTCTGTAGTCCCCTGTATTGGTTCCGTTCATGTTCTGTTATATCATCTTTTACAATAAATCACTATTCATTCAAATCCACCTCTGCTCGAGTCATTAGAACCCCTTCTTACAGCTTTTCCCACAGAAAATATCTATTTATTTTGTATTCATAAATAACTAAATAAATAAGCATTAGAACAAACAATTCATATATTAAAAAATATACCTTTTTTGTGGTATGCAATCTACACAAACATTTACTTTTTTTACTTTTCTAGAGGAAAAAACATTCATTCTGATTTAATAATGAATGTTGCTAGATTGATTGTAGTATATAAAATATATTAATCAGCAATAAGAAGCACTAAGTAATCAGCAGTTTTTACATTCTGAGCATCAGATCAGAGCTCAGAGAAAAACAGAATTTCAAAAACAGTCAGCCTTAAAGAAGTCATACAAAAATATGTACACTTGAGTCTTAACAATACTGATCAGAGCAAAACACACTAAGGCCTTTTTAGACAGAACTGTGCAAAGAGTTGTCCTTCCAATTCAATGTCAGGCAGCAAAGCTCAGTATGGGACCCTGCACCGACGGAGGAAGATGACTAAAACATAAGTACGACTAGCTAAAGACTTTAGGGAGAGACCGAAAGAAGGAAATAAAGGAAAGGCTCATTTTCTTCTCCCCATTTGCATGCAAGGCACTTTCATGTCCTGGACACTCGAGAGACTTCAAACCAAGTAAGTGAAAAGCTCCGCTAATGCCGTAGCGCTCGCAAGATCTCTCATAAAAGCAGGTGAGCAGAAAGAAATGAAAGTGCCACCATCATTACTACCACTCTCAATCTGTCGCCACGACCCGAACTGAACCACGCCCCGTCATCCCTTTCAAGGCAGAACGTCCTGCAGCTCTTCTGTTAACAGATTTAACTTTAATGCCCTTGTCAGCATCTCGCTCCTATTTAAGGTTTACCGTCTGGATGTTTGCTCCCTTCCTCAATGCACTGCGGCTTCCCCGCAGATTTTTCGCCTCGTCTAACCTAAGCGTCTCCTCTCAGCTGCTGCGTTTAAAATGCAGGGGGTTATAAGGTCAAAAGGATGGGGACTGGAAAAACAGAAAACGGTCATGCAAATATCAAAGCATTCCATGTTGCGGATAATTTTAATAGAAATGCAGGAAAACTTCAGACGCTAATGAGAAATTCGTCTTTCATTTTAAGTGACCCAGTAGTCAACGTCAGTAGCTGTTAGATTGGGGGACAGTTTTCTGTTCTTTTTGCTAGAGGGTAGACAGAAGCCCCGAACCATTTCTTGGGATTGCTACCAATGGATCTTTGTGAATGACCTTTGTCTCAAGATGAAAACAAGACAAAAATGAATTGAAACTTATTTGGATTTTCTAAAAGTCCAGTGGAACTCATTAACCCTTAGATACAAAAACCTAAAAACAAACAATTAATGTCAATCAGATCTAATTTTAGTCAGGCAATAGAGTGCCGTTTGAGGCCAAACCATCCATGCTTTATCTATGTTTACCAAAGTGCCTTCACGGCATCAAAGCATAAACATTCATTTATTGAGCTTTTGTTGGTGATTTTAATGAAATCCTAACGCTAATCACACACGTCTGTTCAAAACCGCGATGATCTGAAACCATCGGTTCAGAAACAACACATTGACATACATCTTTATATTACAACACACTGAAAAAAGCCGGCCTGTTGTGTACAGTAGATGATTACTCAGGTGTTTATTTTGTCAGCGGAGACACCGCCTGCGGCAAGAAGCCGATTTATTGCAAAAGGTCTAAAAGTCGTAACAGTTTGTGTCCAAAATCTGTGCGTTTTGCAAATGTTGGTGTAAACATAGAGTCCGTTTTCAATTCCCGACATTTTGGTCTGAGGGATTTTGCAGATTTGTGTCATTAAGTCACACGAAGCTGCAAAACTAAAACAAACTGTCTCGTCAAACCAAGATATGATAACACGTACTTTTATAACTCCACTTGGTTATAGTAATTTGCTTTATGAATTATTCTACGTTGGCATTGGAGAGGACTTCCAAACCGTCAGTAATGCTGTTGTTCTTCTTTTAACTGGGTCGGTATGTCACCTGTTCTCTCTGCTCCCCAGTGAGCGCCTGTGTGCCAAAGAATTGATTTTAAAATCCTCATCCTAATCTTTAAACAGATTAATGGTCCAGCTTCTCAGTACCGCTCTGACAAGCTTGGGTTTCTAGTCTTACGGTTTCAAAGTTTCTCTTAAAAACAAACCAAGTTTCGGTAGTTTGTGAAATACTGTTATCTATGTAAGGATTTGATCTCCCTGATATCACTTTGATAAAACAGAATGGTTCTTTTGTATGTGCTTCGTAAATAAAACTCATGTAGACTGGTGTTAAAAAATAAATTAGGTTGTAAAAATATTTTTGGGTTTTTGCTTTTTAAAACTAAATTAAAAAAATTAAAAAACAAATTTACCGGGGTTTTCGGAGGCCTGTGAGGAAACAGCCGACGGATTAAAACAGATAAAAACTCATGCTTACCTGCATAGCCAATCAATGAGAAAATAAGAGACGGCCTACTTTTCTTAGAAGATACAACAAACTGACTTTCACATCTGTCGTATTGTGGTTTAGGCTTCAGAAATTGTTCTTACATTACAGTTAAATTATAAACCCTGTATTAAAAAAAAAAAAACAGGTTCTGTTAGGAATATCCAACACTGCCTCAATGATTACGACCCACCAGCTCCAGGGGTCTAACATCGATTCGGATCTCAAAAACCAAAAGGAATACCGAAATAGGTATGAATTTCCCCTCGATATGCTGCATTCCTACTGAAAGCCCTCAAAAGCACAAACCATTGTTTATGGCAATTTCTGTAGGGTGATCAGTATAACAGACAGATTATTTAACACTAAAAGCTTCTTTTCTCAAAAAAAAAGACGATAAAGATTCAGTATCTGCAACAATAAAGCAGTGAATTTCCTGGTGGACATAAGAAAACACTGTCTCTTTAAGTATTAGGTTCACAAACAAGAACGGCTCTGTATCTCTGAGCTGCCCCTCGAGATGCGCTTCGTTGGTCAACGGTGGTACGGGTTAACGCAGGAAATCAGATGATGGCTCAGACGACTAATATGAAATCAAGCAACAAAATAATCCAGGGCAAGTTACCCTGCTGCTGTAGTTGATCAACAGAGAAACTTTTGTGATTAAAACCCCGGAACGAGAGAAATTGTGCAGAATTTCTGCTCAATACGTCTGCATGCTTCAGATGAATGTTGGTGTTTAAATACTATTTATTTTATTAAAGATTGATCCTTATTTGTCCCTCCATTGTAAAATATATTCGTATCAACAGTAAACTGACAGACGAATTGAAGGACACACTAAATCTAAAAAATACCGTAAGCTGCATTATAAAAAATACACCTAAATAAAGAGTATAAACATTTATCCTATGTGCTAATTTCCCCAAACAGGGAAGTTACCCTGAATATTTTGATACTAATTCATTTTGCCCTAATAACAGAATTAAATCTTTAGTAATATATTACTTAATCATATTTTTTGCTATAAACTAGACAAAAAACTTTCCTCAGTTTCATCATCGATTCTGCAGTTTTGGCATCGTGACAACCCACATTTTCTGATTTCTTAAAGGAGAAGCCTGTCTATCGCGGCAGATGAAAAGATTTCCATCTTCCTCTCGGCCTCTACTGCTAAAACCAGACAAAGGGAAACATATTTCCAAAAATAGGTGACCCAACAGTCCACCTCCTTTCACTCCTAACTACCATCCTCTCCTCTCCTCCTCCTCCTCCTCTCTTCTGTTAAACCACCTCAGGCAGAAAACTAATGCCGAGTACTGAGGGCAGGACAGAGAAATGTTTTCTTCCTTCTCCATTTACATCCTTCTCCCTTATCAAATTTTAAGGCATCAAAGGCTCTTTTTGCCTGTGGTGGTGAAATCAGAACATGTTTTACTCTCTTCCATGAGTCTGTTGGGGTCTTTTAGGGCCCCCCCCCCCCCGTTTAAGCCTCCTCCTCCTTCTCCTCGGCCTTCAGTGCTGCAGGAGATGTTAGCCCGGCTTTAAACATGCAATAGCAGGCCGCTCACTATGATAAAGAGGAAAAGGCTGGAGGGCAAGAGGGGTGAGTAAAGAGAAGGGAGACGGTAGGGAAATAAGAGAGTAGAGAAGAAGAGGAATGTTGTTTGTAGAACAGAGACTGAATACACATTATGATCGCTATAAATGAAACTGAATGCTACCTTTCACTGACTTTTCAAGCTTTCCAACTTGATATATTATATTTTAGTTTGCACCCATTAAAGGCAGTTGAAATAGAAAACAAGTTCAATTATTTTCAGCCTTAACGATAGTACATATTAAATCCAGTTAATACATCCAACCCCAGGAACAGGTCAGACTCAATTACACACAGTTTAAATCTGACTTTGAATACAATCCAAGGCAATCTGACTAAATTGTTGTTAAGTGTTTAATGTAAGATTGTGCAGATGCATCAAACACTATTAGACCCCCAACTCAACCTTACTTAGTGACAAACAAGCGAACAGTAACAATGTGAGACGTGCCGATATTTAAGTTTACTTTATAGCCACAATTATACGAACAGTCCTTTCTGGAATTGTGTCGCTCAAGGTGGCAGAAACTTTTTTTTCACCTCCATTTCTGGCTGAAACATTAAAAATTTTGCCTTTTGGACAGCTTTAAGATTTTTTTACTGTTATTAACCAACATCATCCGCTTGGTTTTCTCCAAACATGACGATTTCCGTGATTTTTAATATTATTTTTCCTCCTGGAAACCCTGGATATCTTTTTGAGTTATATTTTGGTACACTTTTCACAAATTATGCTAATTGAGGTCTGCTATGTGTCAAAAGTACGGGTTTTATGGAATTAACTCCCTACAGAACGGTGAAATTCCAATGGATCGAAATAACAATAAACCTCTTTCCAGGCAGAAGGTCAGGCATATTCTTCTCAATACTGTCATTGCTAGTGTCTGTATTACCTGACAGCTTACTTTGTAAGAACATAAAACTGCACTAGTTTCTGATTATATAGGGTGGCTACATGAACATGTGGATCACAACAGCGTTTGCCAATAGAGTAGCAACTATAGGAGCCATATCTGCAGTTTGGCAGTACTTTATTTTACCTGCTATGATGGAAGATTAACATGACCAATTCATTTAAATGTACCAATAGGTCAAACAATCACTGTACAAAAGCTCGCAATTAACATAAATCCTAATGTAGAATCAAACAAATCTAATCAAAGTAGATATGCAACAACAAAATCACTGAGCGCAACTTAAACTGCATTTACAAACAACTATGCACAGACGAAATTCATGTAAACATCATCTCTCAACTTCTGCACCAAGGAGAAAAACTGCATTAAAAAAGTTGTCTTTACTGCGCACAGAAGTGGTGCATTCAAGGGTAATCCGTACAAATAAAATGAGTTCCGAAACAGGTCATTTGTGAAAACACAAAAATATACCACGACAATCTATAAACTGAGCATAAACAGCGTGGGCTACATCACACATTTTAATGTTTCAGTTTCATATTACTGTAACTTATAGGTTAATTCGTAAATTAGTTTATTTCATTTCTGATGTTTAAACCTTTAGACGAGAAGACAGACTACAAATTATAACATCCAACAATGAGTGCAACAGAAGACATCACAAAGTAATCTGGCACTATCGAGGCTGCTGACGGCAACCCAAACATTAAAGCAACACTAAGTAACTTTTCATTGATTATTTTCATGACTTTTGTGATGATACAGCGATTTACAGCTCGTTGAATGAAACCTCTGTTATGGGCCAAGGGGTCCATATCCTTTAAACTGGCACTAAGCAACTCTGAGGAGGGTGGCAGGAACCCTGCTACACAAAACAAGTACAAATGTGCTGACTGCTTTACGACATACGTCACTTCCCCAGTTTCTTATTTTCAGCATAATCATCTGACATTGTTTCAGAACAATCAGATTGACCACCTCATCGCTGTTCATCCTTCACAAAGACACTGGAAACAGAAATGTACTTTAATCCAACTGCAGGCGACCGGGAGATCAGCCGTGTGCTGGTCCTCATGGGAAATGCAGTCTTCCTTTAGGGCCAAACACAACCGCTTTTGTCCACTGGCCGCCAAAAATCGAGCAAAGCTGACACCTCTTTAGTGTTGCTTTAAATTAGCATAAAGTTGTTGAGCAAAACAAAAGAAGAGAAGAAAACAACAAAAGTACTCTGAGCAAAGCTCTCTCAAGGCTGCAGGTCGTCTAATTTCCACCGATGTCAGTGGATGACAGTTAACAAGGCCGCCACAGCCGTGTCAGGAAGGACAGTCCGATGACTAGAGCACACAAATTAGGTTGAAAATAAGCACATTTCCTCCCTGAGGCAACTCTGCTGCTCTCTTGTGACACTTTTAGGCCAATCAGCCGTGTCATGACAAAAGGGTCTGCAAGATGCACTCTGATGAATCTTGAGCCATTAAAATTCTCCCTCCACATAACAGTGAACCGACGCTACAGCGGCAAAAGGAAACGCAGAACACGCACCAGTGTACTTCAGCATGAAGAAAGCGCTGTGGGCTTCTGTCGTCGGCTTCCATGTGACTCAACTGATAACTACTAAAGCACACACAGCATACAGCATAAACTCAAGCATCTGTGATGTTTCAAACAAAAGAAAAACAAACGATTAATCGAAATTATTTCAAATTAAATACAAAGAAAATATTTATTTTTGTCCTTACTAGGTCGCCATTTTTGCAATAAATGTCTATGATGTTTACTTTTACTTACATAAATGATATAACATTACAGATTATGCTCATTTTGTGATGAAAAATGATTGTATTTTACAAAGTGATCATTAAAACTGTTAAATTGTTGTCAGATTTTTAATCTATGGATGTATGGAAACAACTTACTCGCAGGACGGTAGCGTTAGTTTTGAATAGAATAGAATAGAAGTCACAAGTACAACAAAATGTAGTTTGTATCTATCCAGAAGAGCATATAAATATCTATTTACATGTACACAGATTATAAAGAGATATGGTTGAGAAGTGGATGTAAGTGGTGTTGGATCGTGCAACGCCTTCCGGTCCGAGGCAGAGCAGTTGCCGTACAGTTCCCGACTTATTAAATACATAAGAAAAACAAACTAACTTTGGTGAATTAAATCACAACTGATTATTCACCGTTTCCTTTCCGTCCACGACAAACTTAAAGCAGACCGACCCAGCTCAGAGTCACCGTCTCCCCCGCCTCTCGTTTCCCTTCACCATCTGTGCGAAACTACTTATTGTGATAAGGGGTCGTTTTTAGTCACCAATTTGCATATAAAAGGAAAGTCGCCTGTGTGGGCAACAGAAACAGATCACAGTCTGGCTGCTGGCGATGCCTCAGAGAGACAAGCGAAACGGCAAGAAGGCGAGGAAACACAGACAGATCGCTCTGATGATGTTCATCAATGTCACAGCCTTTGGTAACTTTAATCTAAAGTGTCTGCAGCTATTTTTTTGTTGGTTTGTTTTCTGTTTTCTTGCTGAAAAACTGGCAACAATAGCGGATGAAATGTTAGTATTTCTAGTCCATTAGAGTAAGTTTGGCCAAACTTACTTTTAAATGCATGTTGAGCTTTTAATTCTTTATGTGTTGGATAATAAATAATTATTTTAGCTGTATATCATTTCATGATGTCTTAAATTAACATTCAGTCCAAACACACAAAAACAGAAACTCTGCTCTCTCTAAAATAGGTCAAAAAATAGTTTTTATAGCTTAAATTGTGTTTCTAAAGAAAGTTCTGATATGGTTTGTGCAGTAATGAGAGGCTGAAAGGGCTTCCACTGCTTTGGAAGGATTTAACCTAGAAAATGTCATTACTGTAATGGATCTTAACACAGAACAGGTCAGCAGCAGCAACAGAACCAGAAGCGAAGCATTTGCTGAGGGTAACATTGAGTCCGATGAAGGCAAAAGTCAGCAAACGCATTCTTGTAGAAAAAAAGGAGCCAAAAGAAGTCCAACATTTCAGCCATTTAATCCAGATTTAGCATAACAAGATGTAATGAATGATGAGGAATTAGGAATGTCAGGCTGCATATGTAGAGTGATCTTTAAAAAATATGTGGAAATCCCTTTCTACTCAGTGTTGTGAGAGACTTTGAGCAAAGAAGGAGACATAAAAGCTAAAGGGACAGAGAAAGTTGTCATTTTGCATTAGGATGATTTCTGTCCTCTGCATATTTTGGCTTCAAAAAGCCTCCAGGCTGCCACAGCAGCACAGAGAACATAAAACACCGTTAAACCACCGCCGCTGTAACAATAACGAGGAACACAACATGTGCTGGTGAAGCTCACCGAGGCTACGGCCGCGGCCTCCTGGTCGTAATACTTCTTCCTCTCGTATTTGTCACGGATGAAGACTTCCACGGCTCTAAAATACAGAGTCAAGGAGTGAACCTGAACACAGAGTCATTCAAACAGAACCCATACATTTTTTTTTATAAAAAAATAAATAACTGTTGGAAATCATAGAAAATGTCAAGAACTTACAAACTAGATCTGCAAGAAACAAACAAACGAGGTTTTTTCGTTTGTACATCTGTAGAAAACTAATATCTGTCCTTTTAGAACAGCTCCAGGTACAAAAACGTAATAAGGCTTTATAAATATAATCTTTCCATCCTCATTTTGTATTTATTTTACAAAGTTTACAATAACTGACCAAAATGGTTGTTTCGCAAAAAAAAAAAAATAACTGAAAATGGCACAAAAAATGTTGATTAAAAAGAGTTGATAAAAATTAGTTTTGTAGTTTTTCCGGGTATGAAGCACACAAGGTTTAATTCTGGAAGCCTTTAATCTTTTTTGTATTATTAATAAAAATTGTCTTAAAACATACGTTAATTCAGAAATAATATGATAAAGTGGTCTATCTGTTAAGCATATATAGAGATAGAGATAGAGATAGAGAGAGAGAGAGAGAGAGAGAGAGAGAGAGAGAGAGAGAGAGAGAGAAAATGTTGGTTTTTTTCACACATGTCCGTGTGGGTAGAAACTCTGAAGGTCCTCACCATCACAACACAAACATTAATTGCACACCTCTTATCTCGCCATTTCAGCACCAAAGCTTCTGTCAGATAAGTAATAGACCTCAAAAGATTGAGTAGCGATGACCACCAGCGCGGGTGGACCTAAGAGATATGCTGGAAGCGGCATCTCAAACGGCGCCTTTATTCATCACAGAGGAGTGGAAACGGTAGAGCAGATAGGATGCAACTCACCGTGCTGCTCAGGATGATAGCGGGATACTTTTGAAACGACAGGACTGTTACGAGAGACGCATGATGACAGGGAAGAATCGGATTGGGTCATATGCTGCAACAAGGGAGCAACTAAACATCTGAAAGCAGCCTTAGAGGGTAATATATAAAAAGACCCAATATTAACTTGGATTTTGGAGATGAATCAAATCCGTGAATGAAACGTTTTATCATTTAAAGCTCATAACAAACTTTTATAGGAATTAAGACAGGAAGTCACAATGGGATGCCATTATTTTCTCTCTCCATTAAACAGACTCCAGTTCCAATTATTTAACATTTTGATGATCAGTTAAGAGATACTTTCAAATATTACTTATAATTTTAGAGCATGACAGAAAAAATGGAAACAAAAACTGGACATTTCAGTCTAAAATATCTACACTTGGTATATAAAAAAAGACCATAAAACGTAAACGTTGTATTTGTAGAAAGAAACGTGATGTGAAACAAAGATTTTTAAGATGTTTACAAATTAATTGAAAGTAGAAAACAAAGAAATATGTAAAAAAATATATTCTGCATGCACTGTATATTTAATTTAAGTAAATAAATAAATAAATATATTTAGTTAACACTGCAGTTTAAAGTAGGTGAAGTTGTGCTTAAAATTGGACAAAATAAGCTCCAGAAAGAGTTTAAGAGAACGATGTATAGCAATGGTGCCTAAAGTCTCACTGGGGACCAATGTCCGGATCTATGTATCTGGGAAAATGTGAAAAAATCTTAACTTATAACAACATTTAATTTTACTTTGGGATTAAGGAAAAATGTTTTTTTTGAATTCAATTTTAAAGGGAAGAAGAGCCTTTTTTTTAAATCCACAAATATCACACACAACTATGTACACCAACAGTAATTCTTAAGGGCAAATTAGAGCAATACATGAATGACAGTCACATGTTTGCAACGTGGGAGGCAGTCAAGAGTACCCAGAGAGAAACCCATACATTAGGAGAGCAGGCAAACTCCATGCAGAAAGACCCAAACCTCGGATATGAAGCCAGGACCTTCTTTGGGGAATGATGGATGTGGGAATTAAAAAATAAAACAAAGGATTTCAGGAGATATATTTTGTAATTTGCATCCGTTGCCTTGAAGTCCAGAATGTTGTGCCGAGTAGAAGAACACAGAAATCCACGCATTGAGGCGGTCGCTCTGCTAATCCTCGGCACGTTATCTGCAGCTCCCAGCCAGCATCGCTGCCGTCAGAACAACTAATGGACCTCAAGAGAAAGAATGAAAAACGATGACCACAAACAGGCCTTGCCAGATCTGAGATACTGTATTAGAGGTTCATTCTGCACACAGACGTTATTTATTTCAGTCTGCCCACATAAAGTATGAACATGCGCGGTCATTGCCGTCTCCTATAAAGAAACAGCAAACTGACCGCAGCCGTTATGTCACCGCGGAATGACGGCGACGGGGCAAGCGGGTCATTCAGTAACGGAAATGACTTCGAGTGTGCCAATGAAAACGAGTTCGTTTTATTTTAGAGTCTGAGAGAAAGTTGCATCGGTTTAAAACTGGCTTCATCTCCTGATTAAACACGTTGTGAGCCTTACGCATTTCTGTCAGTTTACGTAGATGTTCCTGTCTGAAAACTTCAACTGAAGCAAAACAACAAACTAGTAAAGTAATTAAGAAAACCAGCAGATTTGTCTAAAACATGACTGTTTTTTTTTCTGCCATCTTCTGCTTCTTAAACCTGTTCCTGGGGTGCACTTAGTTTTTTTTTCAGAAAGAGGATGTCAATGTATCAATAAAAAATGGAGTCTTTAGAAACTGTGGTTGGAACCTGACGACTTAAATCCTGGAATAGAAAGAGGCTGCAGTTCGATTTGACTGCTTTCCTATTTTTAGTTCTGATTTGAGACGAGATCTGTAAAGAATCCTAGTAAAAGGAAACAGAGGGAGGATACTGGTCTGTCTGTGGCCTCCTGAAGTTCTCTGGTAGGTGGGCTTCATACAGCTGGCAGGCTCTGGAGTTCCCCATGTCCACCATACTCTGCAATAAAACAAAGAATAAGAAAGATTAAAAATTACAATACAGAGAAAACAACACAACAGGAAGTACGGCTGCTGCCAAAGGAATCATCCAAGCGCACAGCAGGTTCTTTCACGCATCACATTTGCATTCAGCTCATTTTTGCCCGTCGACTCCTTTGGCAAGGCCAAATTAAGAGGAGGGTGATGGATAGAGCGATGATAGGAGAAACGGAGGAGACAGAGTCAGAATAATCAGGCATCCAGAATTAATTAGTCAGTGGTTAACATTCTACGAGAGAACCTGTTCCACTCACACAAAGCCGAGAGTGAAACTGCTTTAACACACATGCGACAAACAGTCGAATCTATGACTAAATGAGTCCGAAAAGTAGTTTCATGCATGTACAGGTTTGACAGATGCAGACACAGATTTTTACCGTGTGAAACTTAGGCAACGTCTAATCACAACTAATTCATGGAGTAGCAGTATGCATCCATCCATCTATCCCTCTGTTTTTCTATCCATCCATCTGAACTGATGAATGGTGGATGGATGGATGGTGCATAATTATCCAGACCATAGTAAACAGTTCTATATACTGTGCAGGCATTTAGGGTCAACAAGCCTTTATGAATGCAAAACTGTGAGCAGCTGATGAGAGTCCGAGTCCAGCCAGCGGCTCCGTCTCGGTCAGCATACCTGGATCTGCTCGGGCGTCCACTGGTCCAGGTTGACAGATTTGACTCTGGAAATGTGGACGCCCAGGTTCCGGTGGATGCCGGCACAGCGGATGCACATAAACACCCCAAGGTTCCATGATGCCCACCGAGGACCTTGAATGGAAATGAAACAGGAAAAGAAACCAGAATAGTTCCAATTTTAAAAGCAATATCTTATACCATTTGAATTATTTAACTGAAAAACACATTTTACTTTTTTCAAAACACAAAAACAGTTTAGTAGGATTTATTACAAAAGCTAACCCACTATTTAACCCACCAAGTTTCTCAGACCAATGAGGTTATTTGTGCACAGAGACGTATTAGCTGGATCAAAATGGGCTCAGTTCAATTCAGGAATACTTTATCTTAAATGCTGTCATAATTCATATGATCAAAGTATCTTAAAAAGGCCATAGATGGTAATACTTTGGGCAGGTAGGATATCCAGTAGCACTCTGTCTCCCGCCAAATGTATTCAGGCCTCTGACTAAAGACTAATACTTTTTGACGGACTACCATCACATGCTAGCAGCTCAATTTCAGGACAAACAGAAATGATAGCCCACAGTAACATGCACCTCATTTGGTTTGGCTGAAGTGTATGTGAGCCTTATTCTCTCTATGAATTGTGTCTAAACAAAGATGGGTGAATGGACACCGAAACAGAGAGAGGGATGAATGAATCGACACAAAGGTTTAAGGATAAAGAAATACATGGACGGGTGGATTTTTCTCCACCTCATGATCTCATCACTTAATCAGCACACAAGTAGCCATTTTAAGCAAATACCTTTTTATTCCTAATCGACTAAAAACATGTTAAAGTACAGTAGTGCTACACTGGAGTATAATTTCTGTGTATTCTACCCACTTCTGTCCATAAAGTCCAAAGTAAAAATTGACACAAATGGTGAAGTTTACAGCTTCCTGAATTAAAAAATTCACTTTAGACTAAAACACAATAGAAGATCTGGCAATGAATCCATGTGGAAGAAACCTCTTTGTTGTACTAGATGATTGTTTGTTGAAAGCAGATTGCCAGGGAATGTGTGTTTACTTGTTTTGGTGGCATTCACTCTGGGAATAACAAAAACTAGAACAAAACACATCAGGGATGAGCCAGCCTCCATCAGACTGAAAAACTGCTCAGTGTACGCGATTTCAAGCCAAACGTCCTGGAAAAGCTGGGATATTTACTGGGTTTAGTCCACGTGTTAGAGCTCGGTTAACCACAACACAAATTCAAGGATGCTGTAAGCGGGTTTGCCAAACCTGAAAAACCATTGATCTGCTCTGCTAAGTAATGTGTGTTCTGGATTAGCAGCGGGAAGCAATGAACAAACCCAGAGTTTATCCCATAACCCAGACTGTATTACACGGGTTCACTTTGTCCCCGACTATATTTACGTCATCTTAGCCACAAAATTAACCTTGTTTTTATGATCGTTTCCAACAGATGTTACTAGTAACCATTAAAGCCCTAGAAAGGTAAAGTTATGACTCCATTCTGGTTCCCCTCCCTCACAAATGATCCCACTTTTTTAATTCAACATGCTTGTTGCAGTCTTTTATACATAGTAGCGCGTACATTTGATAACAGAGAGAATAAGCTACATTTAAAATGTTTAAAACACAAAAACCATGCAGATGCCGGATTTTAACACTTTATCTCCTAAAAACTAAAGTATTCTTTTGGCTAATAAAGCCACATCATTAAAACTACAAACATATTTTTAAAAATGTAAAAAATAACTTTAAAGCAACATTAAACAAGTAATTGTATTCCTGGATAAATTAGTTTAAAAAGGGGGGCTTTGCTTAGGACTGCAGGCATCCACTTACCAGGGTGGGACAATATAGGTTATGCAAGGTGGCCTATGCACCATATTTAAGTTAAAATACTTAATGTGCAGCTCTTATTGAAGGGGTCTTGGCAGATACGGACAAAATAGCTAAAAGAGACCATAGAAAATCAACAAACTCGAAGCCCAAAACTGCTGCTAGCACCTAAGCACAGGCAGTCGGGCCCTCGAGACTCGGGTCCTTAATCGCCTGGTTGCATATAGTGATTCCTGCATGCAAGATGTCTAACAATCTCACAGGACAAATAAAAGTATCAAATGAATGCTGCAGCTGGTTGGTAAAATCTTTTTTGTGGGGAGGTTTACCCTACATAGGACAACCATGTCTTGCATATGCTGCCATCTGTACCGTCACTGACCTGCGTGGAAATCGGAAAGTGCACAAAACCTTTGAATAAACTATCCCTGTCACACATAATGAGGCGTTCATTGCGTTCTTAACATGTCTCTGATCCCAAAACCTTTAAAAAAAAAAACACCGTCCACTTTTTACACAACTCTCCGTTAATCCTGCAAGAAAATGTTTAATCCATCAAATAAATGTAACTACAATGATTTACATTAAAGTAAGGGCTGTTCTTCCCGTCTATTGATTACAGTAGATCATGGTAACCAAACAGAAAACCTGCTCCTTTTCTAGTTTGTGAAATATTATTTGTTTGGATTGAAAACTACAACCAAAACAAAAAAAAAGGCTGAAGAAAATCTATTTAACACATTAAAATAATTAATTTCTTTAATGTCCGCCTTCTCATTTTCACCAATTGAGTAATAGCTGTGATTGAAGACCAAAGGTTTTACATCAAAGGTAAATGCTTTGAGTTCGTTAAAACCTGCCAAGTGTTATTAATCTTAAAAATGAGTACAGAGAACTGCCACGTCGTTCATTAACGTGCTGTAATGTAGACCTTAAACAAATTCTTCCACAAAGAGCAGAACTGAAATCCCAACAGGTCTCACAGCAGTAATTTGCACTGTGGAACATTTTGAGCGATTCATTAAGGAAATTAAAGGTACCAACACTAAAAATGTTAACTTTCTGCCAAATGGCTCGTATTAGTCAAGCGGGTTAAAGTCTTCCCTGGCCAAATCTGTCACTGGAACGCATCAGCCGCCGTCCACAGAGGGACAGAAAATTACCCAGGCTCGGCTAAATCTCCATGGTGGATGAATGGGAGATGGCACAGAAATGACAGTGAAATTATTTTAATGGCTGGAATCCGTGTGCGGCGCCGACGCTCCGTCCCCATCCAGAACACGAAGCTTACTTGTGACCTTAAACACACAAAGTGCAATGGCTTAACTTTTATGGATCCGGGCTGTTTAATGGTGGTACGGGAAGCCGGGTGTGCTTGCTGGGTTTGACTGAGAGCATCATCGTGGTAATGCAGTGGCACTAATGTAATATCCAGCCTGAGGGTGCATTAAGGCGGCTGAATTAGTGTTAAGCCTAAAATTCGAGCAGCTCAGCCATTGTAAGCTGGACTCTATCAGTTGGAAATCTATCAATATGCAACTAACTTTAGCTCCGGCTGCTCCCTAATCACCTAAAGGGATCAAATCTACAGAGTTTACAAATGGGAGGAACAGAAATAAACTGTTAAGATGTTAGAGATGAGAAAAATGGGTTTGAAAAACAATGAAACAATTAAGATTTTAGTAACACAAAGACCTTGATGTTTGCTTAACTACACATTAGAATTGTGCTGTCCACCAAGCTTAAAGCTTGCTAGCATCTGCATTAGTATTACAGAAAAAACATATTTCCTGAACAATCATATGAATCAGTTACTTTTCACCCAGCTGCATTAAAGAATAGATTTGATGGCATCCTAATACAACTAGAAATAAACTGGATTGTATGTAAATTGCACCATATCCTTCCTATTTTTGGAGTCTGCAACAAATCTTTGATACAATTATAACTTATCTGACTTCTCTTCTTATTCTCAGTTGGTTCATTTTGTGTGGCAGACGCAAGTTTTCCAAAGGTTTAGCAAGGACGAGATCACAATTTGGGATGATCAATACATGTCGACCATTGTCAATCAAAACACTCAGTTTTCTTCAAATCTCATCAAACAAGCTTTTGATTTAAGGTGAAGATGCAGAATTTGCCCGTCCTGCACCATTTCCTCCATTTTGATGTGTGTTAATAATAATGTGCAAATTAACCCAGAAATAAAAACCATAAACCTTGTGAAGATGTAGGCCGAAGCTATTAAGACTATGTCCTAAAACGTGTCCTGTACATAAATGAACTGAAAAGCCGGTCAGCAAAGAGGAAGTCAAAATAAACCAAGCTAGTGTGCACACGAAAACTAACTGTTTAAGCTCAAGTTGATCGTAATCAAAGTGTTTGGGGTATATTTAAATATAGAAATCAATTCATTTGTGTGTGTTAGTATACGCAACGCATAATATTATCAGAGTCCATACAAATAATTTGAATGTATAAAAATCCTCTTCCTCCAGCCAACAATTTGAAATGTTTTGTCTTGTTTTTTTTGTTTTTTTACTTTCCTCTGATTTTAAAACCATTATATCATTGGACAGAATTTCCTGGACGTTTCTTTGTTTGTTGTGTTTAGACAGAAATTTGATTTAGTCCCCCTAAAAACTCAATTTCCACAAGCCTGTTTTTAGGCGTGTAGGATGGATAGTTTTGAGGAGCAAATGTCTGAGGCTGACAGGAAGTAGCTACATCTCTAGGACTCTGAAAATAGACCAAGTGCATTTCACTGTTCATCTGCTAGACCAAAAACCACCACTTCCCTCCGCTCAGCTCTGCTCTCATTCATTAGGGGAACATCACATCCATACATTCTGATCTCCTATTTATGCATTTTTGGCTTCCTCCTCTTTCTAATACTTGTAAACTACATCTATATAAAGCAAAATATCATGATGTGGAAAGCAGTGGGAAGGGTTCAAACAAGTACTAGGGAAATATACACAAACTTCTCATTTGGAAAACATTTATAAACAAATGTTACATATATTTTTCTGATTATTGGGACGTTTAGCAAACGGAGCGCCAGTTTCCTCCGCATCCATTTGTGTCTTCTGTCTCCTTAAACCCCCAGTCGTTCGTGGCAGTCGGCTGCTCATACTGAGCCAGGTTCTGCTGGAGGTTTCTTCCTGTTAAAGGGGAGTTTTTCCTCTCCACTGTCGCTACATACATGGTCTACATGGGGGACTGCTGTAAAGTCAACGACAAAGCAAGATATCGTTTCGGTGTGCTGATTCCGGAGAAGTGAATGCTGCCAATCGATGACTCGAAACAAATTGCTGGGTTTCATTGGATAGGAAACTTTTTTAAACCGATATCTTGGATGCATTTATGATTTGAATGGAATAATTTTCTTGTAATGTCTCTAGTGATATGTGTTGTAAATTGGCGCTATACTGTATAAATAAACTTTCGTCCTCTCTGATAGGTACTCTGTTTCTGGTTTTAAAGATACTCGCCTCCTGGTTAAACTCAACTTTTAGACAAAGCAGTCACTCTGTAAACCCGAACAACAAACACATCCGTACCCATTTAGACCTCTAACTTGATTACACATGAAAATACATTTCCATCCATCTCAAACCCGAGTTCATCCTCGTTCATCTAGTTATCTCGCATAAACCCTTAGGGCAGACGGAGACTTTTAGACGGACTCTCATAAACACGACTCCTCTGGCACTGCGAAAGTAAACATCCGACCAAACTGACAC
>JAVLVB010000135.1:550099-577352 GCA_032876305.1 Orestias chungarensis | reverse complement strand
AAACCTTCCTGTTTGATAAAGTTTATAGTTAGGAAGAGGTAGAGAAGACAGCCTAATCCGGTTGGGGGAGGAACTCAGTCTTGACAGACGGTTCTCCTTTGCTCTACCTTCTTCATGTCTCACTCTATAGGGTTAAGTTATTTAAGTTTTTCTATAGTTATGCTGCTATAGGCTTAGACTGCTGGAGGACAAATCTGACCACTTCTCTCTCTGCTACTTTCTTCCTTTGTCCGATCTACTTAGTTACCGTTATTTCAACCTTGTTAACCTTTTGTTTTCTCTTAGTGTTCTTCTCTCCATAGTAACCACACCTGGTCTGGTTCTCTTGGCTGAGACAGCTTCTTGGAGGAGAACATGGGCTGAGATGCTTCCAGTGACGTTCTACAACTGCTGCTATAAACTCTTTTATCTCAGTATCCTGTGCTTCTAATTTAGCTTTCTGTCTTTTCAAACCCCCAGTTGGTCGTGGCAGATGGCTGCTTGTACTGAGCCTGGTTCTGCTGGAGGTTTCTTCCTGTTAAAGGGGAGTTTTTCCTCTCCAATGTCGCTACATGCATGCTCAGTATGAGGGATTGCTGTAAAGTCAACGACAACCCAAGCCATTGTTTCTGCCTGCTGATTCCAGAGGAGTGAATTCTGCAAGTCAATGACTCGATGCAATCTGCTGGGGTTCCTTAGATTGGAAACTTTTTCAAATTGATTTGTTAGAATATATCCTTGATTTTAATTGATTTTTGTGAAGTGCCGTGAGACGACACCTGTTGTAAATTGGCGCTATATAAATAAACTGATTCTTGATTCTTGATTCTTGTTAATTAAAAGAATCACAACAGAAGAAAGAGATCTACTCCAGCATGCTCAATTCAGCAGTTGAGGTCATAATTCTGTTTAAAAAAAAGATCATTCTGAAATTAAAATACTGATAGAAAACTCAGCAATCTTGAAATCAACATCAGAATTATAAGCCTGAAGTCAAAATTCCAATGTAAAAATATTTTATTTTTTAAATATTGCATTTTGAAATTAAATTCTGAAGTCTGAGTGCAAAAAGTCATTGTTTTGAGTAAAAATATTATGATCATTTTCTTTTCATGCACACAGCTGTGATTTATCATCAAGTGATAAATTAATTATTTTTGAAAACTGCTAAATCTTGCAACTTTGTTAGTTTTGCTTTTTTTCCACCGTTTGTCTCGTTTAACACATGCGAAAAATGTGATTAGTAACAGTTTTTAATTTTCCTCCTGATAATATTCCATAGATCTTCATGCCTTTGCTGCGTAGTGACACCATGATCACTAAGGCCGTGTGGGCGGGGGTGCTGTTGGAACTTTAAACATCTATTTTTGTGAAGGTTCTCTGCAGAGGAAAGCATGCAGTGGTCAAACACAGTTGTTGACCGTGCAAACCCAAAGAAACTCATCATCTGCACTTTGATTTCAATATGAAACAGAAACTTTCATCTAAAAAAACAAGGACCTTGCCCAACAGCCGGTTCTTTTACTAAAGAGCTCTAATAAATTTTCCAATTCAGTTCAAATTCTAAATCAGAAAATACTTTATTGACCACAAAGGGAAAATAAATGTGGTCACATTTTCAAAGTTTCTTCGAAGATCTGTTGTGGATGCCGACGGTGATGGGCAGAGATGGGTTGGGGGTTTCATGTCTGAATAAAAACAAAACTTTTAAACAATATTTAACATCATGAAGGAAGTTTCTGTAAAACAGGATTATGGGTTTTTATTAGCTGTAAAAACACTCGTACTGTGTGCCATGAATCGGAAGATTCATTTTGGATATCGAAACCTACTGAGATGGGTTTGTGTTTCGTCATACTCTTAAAATAAATGAATGAATGAAGAACACCAAGTATTAGATATCTCAAAAAAAACACAAAAAAACATCTTTAATGAAGAGACGCAGCAGGACTAAAAGCAAACAGCTGTACAATGTTAGACACAGACATGGAACAGGTTTGCTTTAAACAGGCGTTGCTTTAAGCACTTAGTCAAATATTATATACATTCTGTTTAACGGGAAAAGTCTTAGGAGGATTTAAGGTTTTAAAATGTTTTAATATGTTAAAAACTGAGGAGAAAAGTGTATAGTGTTAAAAAAAATTAGGTACAAATTATTTATAAAAGTTAAACAACTCACAATAAATTATCAAATATATATTTATATGGATATAAATTCCATGCACCACATCAGGGGTAGATGCAATTATATCAGATGCAGTGTACTTAGACAAATATCCTCAGGGGGGGTTAATTGATCTGTGATGTGACAAAGTTTCCATTTCCTTATTCAAGCAGACATTTGTGACATCCTGATTAGATTTCACAACCAAATGCCCCAAGAGTCCAAAATAAAAGCCCCCTCACATTTTAGTGGTCTTCAGAGAATACATAATATCACACAAGCAAGCACTGAATCCGAATATTCTCTAATTTAATGTTAAATATCGCTTTGTATCACGTTTTCACATTACAGCCACCAGAGGGAAGCGGGAGCTTATTGGCCTGTGGGGTTTCGCAGCTTTCAAAGAGAGACAGTAGATTTGGCACAAGGTCCCACAAGCAACAGCACCAGATTACTTCCCCAAAACCAAAGAGCACATCATGCACGAGCACGGAGCGCCACGACATAAAAAACACAAAAACGTTAAAACTATATATTAACAACATGGACCGATGTTCCTTTAAAGGAGAATCAGGCAACTAAGGACAAATAAAACTAAGCAGAAAGTCAACACACAAGCTTACTTTTTTTAATCGAGATGAACTGATTAAGTTTCAAAAAACATATTACCTAGTATCCTATAAGTTCCAGTGTAGCTTATTAGCATAAAATGCCACTTAAGAAGACAGACTACAAAACTATAAGGGCTAAGAAGATAGTTATAGGATGCATCTATTATGTATTTTGGTCCAGAGTTTAAATGTAAACAGACGGTTGAGTGAAAATCTGATCTTTAGACTGGAGTGTTTTCACGATGCTAAACAAAACAAACTGCACCTCCAACCTATTTGACGCAGACGAGATCCTGTCAACATTTGTTGGTGAGGATAAACAGCTCTGCAGAATTTGAAGATTTAGCATTGTGCTGATGTTTTAGATTATTAGTAAAATGTCCGGTAATCAGGTATTATGAAACATTTAAATGATATATTATTTAAGGTGTACATTTACAAGAAATTGTGACAGATTTAATTTAGTGAACAGAATTTTGGGCAATTCTTGCCGTTATTGCTACCTTATTGAATTTAAAAATGGCTGTTAGCTTATTTTACTTCACAATACAACTGTGAACAATATCTAAATTTGCATCCAATACATGCCAATTCTGAATATTTCATCTGAAACACGTCCTTAAGATTGATGTTTTTAGTTATTGTAGCAGGTTTTCTACCGAAATACAATTACTGAAGACATGGCACTCCCTTTTAAATTCAATATAATGGAGATACACTGTATAGTCTGTTGTGTTAGTGTTTTAGGTTCAGCACAAAGTTAACAATTACAGCAAAACTCATTTGACTTAAACGCTACAGTGATTCCTCTAAGATTAATTATTTTCTCCATATATTTAAAACTTACACGTATTTTGACATAAATGTTGCCAAGTCTGTTTGTAAAACTAACCAAAGAAATTACAGCTACAACAAGAATATCATGGAGCGTCGATTTTGTTGCTTTAACTCGGAAATTGTAAAGTGTGAGTTTTTTCTCCCCTAAATCAGAGGGCTTTACAGAAAAGCATTTTTTTTGCTGAGATTTCATCTTTATTCCAAAAGAGTGAACAAATAAACAGCCTTCCTCGGCGTTGGCGTGTTGGAATACCGACTTTTCCAACTGCGTCTACTGAAGCGTCGTTAACTCAGCTGTTAACCGCATGTTAGCATTGCCAGTTACCTAGCATCCAGATTAGACTTCTAAATTTTCCTGCTTACAAGCATTTACAAGCATACAGCTACCAGAAATGAATTAAAATATTAGGTCTGAGGTCAAATTAGGCTGCTAACTACCTAGCAATCCTAAGCTACTGAAGCTAGTGAGGACGTCTGTTTAAAAAGCCTCCATTAGACGAAAGACATTTTGGTTAAATTTTACATTTTCAACATGGATAATATCTCGGTAAAACCTAAATATTATCTTGCTTAAAGGAGGCCCTGACACTAAAACTGCAAAATATGGCGGCATCTTTAAGTGTTGTTTCGAGGAAACAGGCCGAGAATCGGTCACGGAAAATTGTTTTATGTTTGTGTTTAATGAAACGGTAGAAATGCTCATTTTAACAAGATAGTGGCCCTACATTTATTTTGGTTAGTAGTTAAAACACTTCTTTATAAAAACCAAAGATGTGAGCATTCGTGCGTGTTTTAGTGATCATTTCGGATGAGGACATATTGGTTCTTCCTATATTTAGCCATTGTTTCAATTATCATGTAAAAATTCTTTCATTTTCTTAAAACGATTAAACTATTCCCATCAGGTAAGAGACTGTCTGCGTTCTTCTATCTACTGATAAAACACAAAGCAGTTCCTAGTAATGTTCAGAAAACAGAACATTAAAGGCTGTTACCATTCTGTATGACAGTGGCTCTTAAAAGTGTTCACATCCGTTTATGTGAAGCGAGAAAATGTGGAAAAGGCGTAAATTGCAAGCTGTGCACATATGTGCAACCAGGGTTACTGCAGGTTTTACCTTTCATAATATCTCTTTCCTGTGAATTGCACAACACATATTACACGTCATGTAGGAAACGTTTAGGATATATTAAAAGTATCCTCCATGAACAAATCTAGCATTTAAGTAGATTTGTGCAGACGTTTGAGAGCCACTGTAACTCAAACAAACAGACTTTGAGCTTTTCTTTTTTTTTACTTTTTTGGAATGTTTCAGGCCTTTTTTTAAATTGTTGTGTACCTACAAGCAAAAATAATAATAATAAACTAAAATAATAAACCACTTATGTTGAGTGTTAATCAGAAAAAGAGGTCTAAATTGCATTATGTGCCATCCTGAATTAGAATCCTGGACACACTCCAGACTCTTGATGACTTTTCTCGTTTTAACTTCAAAAAATTTCTTCTTCGTTTTTTTTTTTGTGCTTTTTTTGTTTTGTTTTTTCAAATGGACAACGGGTCTCATGGATGCCCGATCAGCAGCAACATCACACATCTACGGTAAAACTTTCAAACGGCCAGGAAAGAGAAGCCCGTCTGGGTTCACAGGACAGACTCGATGGCTTCAGGCAGTCCCTCCAAGGTTTTGCGCTGATGCATGACAAGCGGCGACGTCTCCTCCTCTGCCTGAAGGTTCGCCACAGATTCAACCTTGACCTCCTCGAGCTCCTCCGCCGTCTGCTGTTGGTGCTTCTTCGTTTCCAACTGGTTGATGTGGTGAAGGATTCCTGCGCCCAGAGCATCGCCCTCCACGTTTACCACCGTGGTAGTACGATCTCTGAGTACACAGAAGAGCAAATATATTGTTATATTTTTATGTTTTTGATGATTTCTCTTTCAATGAGCAGGCTTCAGGTTTAAATTGACCCACAAAAAGGTTATCCAATGACAAAACTCACACGATCCAGTCGACGGCCAGCATAAGGGACAGGTCGTTGGTCGGCAGGCCAATAGCCTCCAGGATGATGGCGATGGTGATGATGCCGCCAGCCGGTATGCCAGCAGCACCTACGCTCGAGGCTGTGGCTGTAACCCTACAAGTGAACGCGACATATGTTGGAGCAATTTCACTATATACTAAAATGTTTCCAGCCAGAGTATCTTAACACTTTTAATATTTCTTATCTTTTGAACAAATTGGTTTGATGAAGAGATACATAGAAAGCAAATAACTTAACAAAAAGTGCTTTTGTATTCTGAAACCTTTAGTCTGACAGACCAAAGGAAAGTCTAGTGAGACCAAGACTTCAGTCAAATATTCGGTATATAGACTTATTCCGTATGTAATTTAATTTTAGGGTGAAGAAAGAGGTTTGTCAGAGAACATTAGATGAGAAGTTTAAACCAGTGTAAAATATAATTGATCACCCGAAAACAGTACTTAATGACCAACATGTGACTGTCCCCCTAAACTGACACCTCAGCCCAGGTGAGAATTAATCACCAAGGCAGCCAAGATAGTTGAGAATGGGATGGAGGGTTTAGGATAAGCACCACAGGAAGGGTTAAGAATGATTAACATATATTGGTTTAAATGGCCCAGTCAAGGTCCAGACCTAAGAATCGGTGTGTAGTGTTTTAAAACTGATATGTACCGAAGCTTTGTATCCACTATGACTGATCTTGTGTTATTTTTTAAAGGAGAATGGACAAAATATCGGCCTGTAGATAAAACTCCCCCCAAAATGTTAGTTTATACAAATTTTATATATATATATATATATATAAAGAAAATAGGAAACAATCTGTGTATTTGATGTGACGTCATTCAAGGGGTTTTATCCCTTTTGCATCATAATTTCTTATTAAAAAACTTACAAAATTGTAAAAATCTGCCCAGCATTCAGCTCAATATTATTGAGTTGTGCAATGAAGACGGCGGCAATGCACTGGAAAATGGCGGCTCCGTCCATGTTCACTGTAGCACCGATGGGAAGGATGAAGCGGCTAATGCGTTTGTCCACGCCGTTGTTTTCTTCCACACACTTTATCATAGAGGGAAGAGTTGCTGAACTGGTGAGGGGGGGAAAAAACATTAAAACATTAACGCACAATTAACATTGTTGAGAAATCCAAATGTGAATGCCGCTCTGCAAGTACCTGGAGCAAGTGGCGAAGGCGGTGGTGAAGGGCGTGATGAGGCCGGACAGGAAACTGAAGGGGTTCTTTCGCGTGAAGGCAAAGTAAATGAGGGGAAGAACAATGCCTCCATGGATGATGTGGCCCAGGATACACGCGAGTATGTATTTCCCCAGGCTTGTGACCAGAAGAACCACATCTTCCATCTCTACAATCTTACTCCCAACAAGAAACATGATGCCAAAAGGAATATACCTAAGAAGATTGCAAGAAATTACCGTGAAACACGATGCCAGTCACCTTAGATGGAGCCTTAAAGGGGTGGGAGGCATCCATCAATCAAGTTCTTACCACATGATCCAGGACACCAGCACCATGGTGGCTTCGTTGAAGGCGTTGAAGAAGCGAATGAGTTCCTCTCCCTCCTCGCCGAGCTTCCGCAGGGCGACACCAAACACCATAGCAAACAGCACCAGGCCGAGGATGTTCATGCCATCGGATTCAGTTCCAACCGGCACCTAAAAAACGTCCAGACATGGGACACTGTAAGAATCTACAAACGTTAAGATAAAAACAGCTAAGAGATTTCAATTAAAAATCAAGTGACCAGACGACACTTTGTGACCTTTTAGGTAGCTATGTTGTAGAAGAGTGGATAAGTAATAACCTCAGTAAATAAGTCAAGCTAGAGCAAAGTTTTGGATACACACCTGGCACGTCTAAAACAGGCATTACGACAAAAGCCAGCCAGGAATGCTTTTCTTAGTTCTTTAAAAATGTTTCCACAACAGCAATGGCTTGGCTAGTTTAAGCTTGGCTAGCTGCAGACTGTGAACCCCCTCATTTATGGTTAAGTAAACTCGTCAAACAGGAGAGCTTATACAGCCAGCTGTCGTTTACACAACACCTCGTACTATAAAGAGAGCGTGGTCGGATGCACAGGTTAGGATTCAGTGGACTGGATGAACTGGATGATGGAAACCACTAAAGACAGCGGCTTATCTTCAGCTCAATCCCTTTACAGTGTTGAGCTCTCCCACCGCCTGACCAGCTCGGTCCAGAGGCACTCGGGCGGGACAAACCACCACAAGACAAAACTCACAGACCAATGCCAAGATCAGTTTCCCCAACACTTCCCCCCCCCTGGCAAGGGTAAGCTAGGACTGCAAAGCCAGAAAAGCAGGATATCCAACAACATTTTGTTCCAACATTAGCTAATTTAATTACAACAGATGCATAACTTTCATTAAAAATCTATAAATTAGAAACAAGGAAAGGTTTCAATTTTTTTACACCATGTGTAGTATAACCAACATCAATCCCTGCAGAATCATTATTGCCTGTCAGGTTGGCAACTATACGACAGAGTCGTGCAGCAAAAGGTTTTAGTCACACTTTATTAGTTTGTATTAATCTTCTTTGTAGAGTTCCCCCCAGAAAAACGTGGGCTGAAATCCCTCATTTTGGGGGGAATTCTGCTGGATTTCTTCCCGCTTCTCAGATGAAAATGCGCGAAAGTGTCAAAAATATGTGTGAGGGGGAGTTAGTATCTGTCAAAAATAAGAATATAATAAATTATTTCAAGCAGCAATAGCAGCAGGAGTTCTTTACCATTTTACACAGTGTCATACATGGGTTTGGCTCCATGTTTTATATCATTATCCTATAGATGACCCAGTTCGGACAGACAACGTCGCTTGTGATTCTAGAATGATAAAGCCGCCTTGCTTCAAAGCTGGTGTGAGGCATTTTCAAGAAAAAAACAAAAAACATTTTCACATCAGCCTTGAACCTATTTTCCTTAAATTAAGTGTTCCCTTGGTCTGGCACGTATTGCTTATTCAGTGAGTCGACTAACAAATTTGACTCGCGTACACACCAAGTATTCAAACCTCTAAGCAAACAGAGAGAAATGTTTAAAATGCGGGAACTGATGAGAGACCTTTTCTTTCAGAAACCCATATCTGGGTATTTCATGTTAATGAACTATGTTTTAAAGGCTTACCTTTTGATAGAGGGTTGTCCCATTGGTGTCGTTCCCCACAGCAACCATTGTGTAGTCTGTGGCATACTATAACACAAAAAATTTGGTGTTACTTACAGACTGGGAATTATTGTACCACAAATTAAAATCGTCCTATGATGCATACAATTCTAATATTAATTCAATTCTGCAAATTAACTCATTGCCAAATGACTTAAGTTGCAGAATTACTTTATGTAGAAAACTGCAAAACAGCGTCAAGTCTTTGGTGTAATATGTGTATTTTGGGCTTAATTACAAGAACATTAGATGAGGTCGGAAATACCTGGATAGAAGTTAAATATAAAAAACTGAGCTCAGTTTGAAAAACATGGATTTATAATGATATACAACGGACACCACCATATATTTGGCTCATTTTAGTGAATTTCTCCGCTCTTGATCGGCTTTTCCCGCATGATCACACAGATAAGGACTACAAGGACAGTTTCCACTATGCATGTTCAAGTAAATCTGGTGTTTTAACTATTTAAAAATGGAGTTATAAGCATTTTTCGAGTTTCTGAAATAATGACGTATTTTAGCTATTTGCATGCAGCTGTGATCCCTAACTACCATAAATACTACTTCAATTATAAATACTACTTGTCTTCAATGATAGTATTTGGTACCATGAAAGGTTCTAGCACAGTTTCTTCTTGTAAATCCTCCTCACTTAAGAAACAACTGTTTTCTCGACAGGATAGAATGAATATCCGCCATTACGCTGATGATGCTTTACTATAATCATCCAATTTTAGATTATGTCTACCAATTCTGCCAACATTGGTCAAACAGGGAGCCAGACTCTTGATGCCAGGTACAAAAGTGAATGATTAAGGTGCAAGATGCTAAGGGACATTTAACTTTATATTCTTTACGGTGTTTGAAGACATTTGATTCTGTATGTTAAATTTCGACAAGAGAAAATTAACAATAACTTCAGACTTGTGGTGCCTAATCTTGTTTTTAAAATATGTTGTTGTATAAATAGTTTATCTTGTTTTAACCTTTCCCCTTATGAAAAAAGACATTTTTTAATTCAATAAAAGCTCTAAATGTTTTAAACACTGATTGGAGCTGTGTGTTTCTTTTATTGCTAGGTGATTTACAGGAGTTTCTGATCAGAAATGTAAACAAAACTTAAATCTTACTTCTTTTTTTTTTGTAGCTGGTAAAAGATTTATTTGAGAAAATCTTCTTTGCCTTTGTGCTTTAACCCACATTTGGACGCTTTCCGCAGGGGCTCTACCACTTTTTAGACTGTGTGTGAGTTTGTGCTGCGGTGGGAGTTATTGAACCCAGTGAACTCTGCGTTTCTCTGACACTTTCTGGGCTTATAATTCACTTGAAAGTAAAAGGTGTGAACGCACGGACATCTGTAATTGGATGCACTTTGTGATGAGAGTGTTTACGCATGAATTTTCCGCCTCGCATCCTTAAATATTGAATATTCCTTGTTTTTGTTTAGCTTTAGCAAACATAATTGAAGGAAATGAAGCAGCCACTGTTCAAGGGTGGGTTGCTAGGCTAGCAGGAACAAATGGTTTTGCCATAGCAACCGTTGTTGGGGGGAACAAGGACGGGGTAAAAAAACAAATATATAAAAGGTTTACACAAACAGGAGCGATCTGTGGGTGTAAATGGACATGGAGTGGTATCCACGTGGTCAGGGGAAGTAAATCAGTACGAACAATCCGAAACAAGTTAGAAAAAGGAAAACCAACAGAGGGTGGGATGGCACTTACAGAGCGGAAAGCAGCTGCCACCAGGTTCGAGGGAAATAAATTCCTAGAGAAACACAAGAAAAACAAATTAGATGTAGATAAAATCAGAATCATAGCAGTCCAGTTTCTTCTGTGTTAAGTGTTTTAATCAACCAGAAGCTAAAGCTGCTGCAGAACAGAAAGCCCATCAGTATTCCAAACTGAACCTAAACAAATAGTTCTAAACATTAGTTTTGCACCCTAAAACAGGCACATTTTATCCACGTTTTGATCATTTGTATATTTAGAAACATCTACAAGGCTGTTTCCACCATTTTGAGGAATTAGCTAGTGTTTGGATCCGGCACCCTGGAAGATCCTCCGAAGTATTTATACTTCTGAGGAGAGGTTAAAGCAGGAAGAGAAGGGATCTTCATTGTAACTCACCATAATTTCTGATATCAGCTGCAAATATACATGTAAAGGTAAAGAGTACAGATCACATGTTGTTTTTTTAAGATTTTGCTGCACTTTATTCATCAGTAACACAACAAGAAGAAACAGAGAGAGAAGGAAAATACAGGCAACATATGGTCTAACGTGGGTAATTGAATTGAAGACAGCTACATCTTGGTCCATAGCGTCTACATTTGGTACACACAACCCTTACTTTTTAAAAGTTGTCCTTAGAATATCCGCCAGATCACCAAACTGCACACAGTGACTATACTTAATCATATCTATAACTTTATTGTGATTTATTGGGGTTCTCATGAAACCAAATGTGAAGAACAGAAAAAAAACTATTCCAACAATACCACCAATTTTGTTTTTAAACATCATTATGCTAAAAAAAACAACAATATCTTTATACCTACAATAAATATTTACGATTGAAAGTCAGACTCAGATCCCAGTTTAAGGAGACTAATTAATAAGTATAGAAAGTGACAATTCCAAGCTCAATATTGACTTTTTCCATATCATTAAATGAAACCGTGTGCACCAAGTACTTAGTATTTCACGATTTCCATACTCCATCATCTTTAAACATGCAGGGTCGCTAGTATTATTTCGGTGAGATGTGGGTTCACCCAGGAAAGTTCGCTGCTCCTTTGCAGGGCAATAGAGACATTGCATACAACACTCATGCCTTCAATTTATAGAGACCGATTAAACCAACATGTTTTTCTATGTCTTAGGGAGAAAGCTGATGTACCCTGAGAGAACCAACACAATGACCGTATCCAGAAAGACCCGAGGCCATGATTCAAACCCAAGACTTGCTGCTAAATAATTAAATTCTTTACTCTGAATTCCTTATGCATATTAATCAGGTACAGCAGGATTAACACTTCCTATGCTAGTCAACAGTAAGTGGCAGTCAAAACAGATCTTTCTGAAGTTTTCCCATTTCCAGTCCTTCTGCTGAGGGTATTATCAAGGCTGTAAGATAAGCTAACTAAAAGTCCTGGAAACCTGCAGATTTTTCTTTTTCCATTTGTGTGCAGTTTTTGCAACTTTATCTGCTGGGATCGCTCCCACCATTTTGCAAGGAAACAGACAGTCGGCTTATGTTTGTTTCCACAGCCAGGCAGCTCGGGTCATCTAATGAGTCGAGCAAACTTTGCCCTCAGGTCTGGGCTGAATGTTGATTCAGGTAATGCTTCTCCTCAGCTGGTCATACGGACCTGTAGCTGTTTCTCTTTTAAAGATATAGCGGAGGGGGCAATGTGAAAATTCTGCAGGAGACCAGCTTAAGGTCAGATTTCCCCCTCATCACATGACTGAGGTGGGTGCTTGGATTTCCAAATCTAAGAAACAGCATATGTTTCCAACAGTTCCTTGGACAAATTTCATTTATCTATTTATTTTTAACAAAATTCGATTTTGGCATTCTGATTGGCTAAAGATCAGCATAATAAGCTATTTTCATTTAATTTAGACACTGTTGTCATCTAAAGTTAAGTTAATAGGATGTTGATTGTTTTAAACTAAACTGAAAAAAAACTACTTAAATTTGTGATATGAAATCACAATTATTACAATTTTTGGCTGTTATCTTGTATAAATATGGTAAAATATAATCTTTGGCAAAACCAAAACAACAGTTTTTAAAGGATTTATATTATTGATTTGTAAAACGTGAATAATAAAACACCTAAATTGATTTGTGGCAAACGTGTTAAATTATGCTTAAATTTGCAACTTTAAAGCAAATACATCCAAAAGAAACGACAATTGAGGTGTGAAAACTAAACAAATGCATTTCTTAATTTTATAGAGGTTTTTTTGCGGCGCAGTTGTTTTAAAACTACAATGGGCAAATGGTGAGCCAACACTTATGTTCTGTCATGATTACATCGACAAAATAAATAAAAGAATTATACATTATAAAAAAAATGTTAATAAAATTATAGATCCCAGATATACTAGGAATTTGTTTTAGTGTAATTACACTGAGGCAGCCATTTACGGCGCCAGGTAGACAGTAGCGCAAAGGGTCTTGCCTAAGGACCCACACTGGATGCTGTGGTGTATTTTTGCCATGGGCTGGATTTGAACCCCTGACCTTGCGATTGGAAGTTAGGCAACATACCACTTGAGCTATCCAGGGGATTTTTATTTAAGGTGACTATAATATGACGACCTCTTACCAACCAATACCTTGAACTGCACCAAAAACAAATGTTTTCAAGCAAACTGAAGGAATTCCCCCACGTACCGTCTGTGGAAGGTCTCAGGGTATGGAGCCTTGGGCAGGGAGCAAACAACGAGGTACACACATGCAACTACATGCAGAAAGGAGTATTTTTGGATGATAAACCATCCGTCCACCCAAGACAGAACAATGAAAACGTCTCTTCAACAAAGACAGACCAGGATCTGGATCACAGCAGACCTGAACATTCATGAATCAAAGGCTCTATTCTGCAAAGCTGATCGGGCATCTGCTATATGAGATTAATGAAAGCTGATTGATAAGATGATTGGGGTTTTATTTTTTAGTTAGGTCCGCAAAAATTTCAAGCTGTCAGAAAAACAGGAAGATGAGACATCAAGTCCTGATTGTGATATTTTTGGTGCATGGATCCACACCCTTTATATCTACCTGATTTCTTAATAAAGGTTATTTAATAATACATTAATTTAATGTGATATGGCGAAGATGTGTTAGAACAAACCAGAAGGTTTTGCTGTTTTTATTCGTTTTATGTGAGCGGAGGGAAGCACTTCTAAATATTTCTGCAGGAGTCAGAGTTCTGGGTCACACCTTTCTAACTAACAAGACTCCTTGACCGGACTCGTTTTTAGTGTGAAACCGGACGCTTCCTACAGAAGAGGTCAGGGGTCACCAGAATTGTTAGGATTCACCCTCTGGGGACAACATATTCCAGCAAACTGGTTTAAAGCAAGCGCAGGGTTTTCAGCAGGATGTGTGGGGAGTATTTTGCAAGAACCTATTGGGTGCAGTAGTTCTGCTCAGCATAAACTAAAGTTAGCTGAAGACCGAACCGATTCAGGTCTGAATGGAAATGATTTGAAGCAACTATAAGATTTAGGGGAAAACTCTATATCTGTGCATAGAGTGAGAGCGGAGCAAACCCGAAGAGTCCGTCTGGGAACTGGACCCAGACAACCGTTCTGCTGGGATGATGAGATAAAAGTGCTGAGAGCAGCAGAGTTCAGTTTGTTCTGCAGGGAGCTAAAATACACTTTCCTGCTGCAACAGCTGTCGGCCTTCCCTCACCATGTGGGAACTTATTATTAGGCCCAGCAAAGCCCACTGAGCAGGCTTATTATTAATAAACGAAGGCGCCCACTGAAATCCCTCTTTTGTAGTGAGACTTTGCAATCAGAATGCCCCAAAAAAAATAAAATTAAAAACTACAGACAGCACAAAGCAGGTGGACAACTGTCTCATAAATCTATAGACTAAACAAAAAATTTCACATGTTCCTCCGCACAAAATAAAGGTAACCTCAGAAATCTACAAGATATTTGCATTTGTAGCTTCTTGTAACGGTGTGGACTTCCACCATTCACAATTACTGTGTTTAATAAATTCATTTAGTTTTATTATTTTAGCAGCATAAAGTCACACTTATATTTTTTGGGAAACACCACCTTTGATTAGTTTTCTATCCTAAATCATAGGATTTATTCCTATTCTCACCTCTGCTGTAAATAACACAGCACTTAGGTCTATATATGACCATTCTCAGCACAATCTCTCCAGACGTCACTCTTCCTGCAGGTTATCTATAGACTTGGGTCTGGTGGACTTAGATACCAATGGAAAAATTATATTTTTGTCTCCGTTGAACCATTCCTGCATTGATCTGGCATTTATTCAGTTTTTAATCTGTACCATACTTTTATTTATAAGGCAAAACAGCTACTGACCAAAGTACAAAACAGAAAAGAAAAAAAACAATAAAAAGTCAAATTTTCTTTTCAAATTAAGTTCCATCCAGCCCCTGGTGTCATGGAGACTATCAGCGATTTAGCAGAGCCATAAAGATTTAAAGGTGAATACATTTATTAAGCATCAACATGTAGTTGAAATATTTCTAAAAATGGCACAAAGTGGCAGCAAATACAGAGCGAACAGGAGAGGACTAAGGATGGAGCCCTGGGGTACCCCCATTAGGGCCGGGAACAGAAGTAACAACAAAATGGCACAGAAACCTCTCGTGTTTCAAAGTGCATGATTCTATAGTTCTACAAAATTCACAAACTCATAAAACGTCCTTTAATGTACTAAACAGTTGGCATGAAGTGTTTTTCTGCTTGGAGTGGTTGGTGCTAAAAATCTCAGTCATGAACTCATCTGACAGAAGGACGGGTAGCATTAAAGTCCCTGTAGTCTTTATCAAACCCAACATGTTTATGCTTTTGTAAGACCAATCCAAATAAATCAGATAAATGTTCACCCTCGAACACACATGCGGTACAAAACCCTCGGCATTACTGATAACAATCACTGTTTAATCACTTTCTACTCCAAGCAGCAAAATCAAACGCAACTTTCACTAAAAGCGGTGAGACTTGCTGGAATATATATGTTATATGTATTTTGCTTTAGACTATGTCTGCTTTTTCACTCCATTTTTAAATGAAACGTTTTAAAGTGCAGAGATGGCCTTATATACAAATGCAATAAAGCAAAAGCAAAAACCACAATGTAACAGAAGTTAATCCAAAATTATGACAAAATTGAATTTATTTTCAATCTGAATTTATGCTGAAAAAAAGGTTACCCTAAAATTTCTAGCATAGCTTTAGTTTTGATGTATGCCACAATACCATTCAGACAGAGAATATATGCCAATATTTAAATTGTTAAATGCAGTTGTTAAATGTTAAACTGAACTTTCATTTTAGCATAATTCACATATTAGCAAAACTTTCACTGTGACTGTTGTCTTTTCTTGACCCTTTTTGACCACCGTCCATAAGAGGGAATTTTGCATTATTAATACATTTTAATCTGGTTGTCTAGACTTTTTGTCAGACGTTTTTCACAAGACCAAATCTATTCCTGCATCTATAGTCGTATTGATGCAAACAAGAGAAACAAACAAACAAACAGCCACAGTTCGATAGGCAGAAACAGTATTACGCCCCCCATAAAGTGAGTCCTGCAGAAGGACGAGCTGTAAAACATGACTCTCAGATGCTGTTAATGCATAGGTTGTGTCTTATCTTGTCAAAGATGGCTTCATGATTTGAAAATTGCTTGTCTTAGTAAATATTTGTTTTATCAATCTAGATTTGTATTCATTAAAATGGTCTCCAACACTCCTATTCACTCTTTGGATTCATATCCAGACATGGAAAACACTAAAAATGTAGTTCTATAACTCAGATTTTCCAAAGCAACCCCCATCTGGAGTTTAGCAGAGTACAAACTTTCTAATCGGAGGACATGTGGTGGCTGAGCGGGGCTGGGAGCCCCGTCTTCATTTGAATTGCAAATCAAACCAGTGATTGCACAACACTGATGGTTCCAGTGATGAAAGGGGAGATTAGACAGAACATCCACATGACCACGCTCCCCCTCCTCGAATCCTGTGTGGACGTGGAGAATAGAAACTCTGACCCAATTACAGCGCTGCTGACATGTATACCTCAGGGTACCATGACATGCACATCGAGGGTCAGTCAGGTGGATTTCATAGCTCACTACGACCCTAATGCTGTTTCATAGCGGCTACTCCTGTGTATCTTAGCAAAATAAAGTTTGCAATATATTGAATAAAAGCATCAGACACATTTTAAGACATCAGAAAACAAAACCACTCTCTGAGGAACACGATTGTGTAGAGTAGAGCAGTCGCCCCATATAGTCATATAGGTCGACCATGACCTTCTTCCTTTTTGTCTCCTGATTATATCACAAAAACACAGGGAAAAACTTTTCTACTAGCTTAAAACTTCTCATAGAGACAAAACTGAATCAAGCTCCTCATTTAAAGAATGCAGGCCCCATTCACTCTTTTTAGGGATGCCCCGGGTAAAACCTGGACTGGACTCCACACTAAAAATGTGTTCTGTGATGTAAACAGACGTCCAACAAGTAAACAAAACAATGTTATCAGCATTATAATTTTATTTTATTTTTTTGAACATTAAAACTGACGGTTCCCACCAAGGAAGAGATAAATAACAGTCCAGGTCATTGTAATTAAGCCTTATATCAGTTTTAGAGCTGATTAAAGATTATTTATATGGCAAAAATAAAATAAAAAACTCTTTTTTGTTTGAATTGTTTTGTTTTTTGTTTAGGATTTTTCTGAACAAAATTCTTACAAATCATAATTCCTACTTGTAGGAACGGTTCAGACTGATCCAGTCCGTGTTCGAGAACAGTTTGTGTTGCTTAAAAAGTGGAAGGATTTAAAGAATAAATAAAAATAAACACACTCTTTATTTTTTGTAATTAGTTTGATTTCATTTTGTATTGCTTTACCAAGTCTAGCAGTTTTCTTTCCACTTTTGCTCTATTGTCTCTTTAAATGCCACTAAATTCCAAACTATATAAGTGTTTAATCTGTCTGAATTTAATAAATAAATACAAAACAAATGTTTGCTATTAAATAATAATTTAACGCGTTAATTCATTTTAAAAGCCACTTATTGGACAGATCACATTTTTTATATTTTTATTAAAACAATGTGATGCTGTTGTTTAACAACAACATCACATAATACAAATACTACTACTAGTAATAATAAATAATGATAAGCTTTACCAACTCAATATTTGGTGTATTTTCTATTTAATGTATCCCCTCCAGCCCTTTGGTTCCCTGGTGCCCTTTCGTACCTGGCCAGGTCCAGGAAGGAGTCTGCGGTCTCCTTGTTGCTGCTGACGCTCTGCAGCCCCAGGCTGTTGCTGTTGAGCGCCGCCGCGCCCACCCCGGGTCTGATGATGAAGGCCAGGCTCACCCCGATCCCCGACGCCAGCAGCGTGGTCGCCAGAAAGTAGGCGACCGCGATGCCGCCCAGCTTGCCCAGGGAGCGGGTGTCCAGGCTGGCGGCCCCGGACACCAGACTGCACACCACCAGCGGCAGGATGATCATCTTCAGCATCCGCAGCAGCATCTCGCCGGGGAAGGCGAAGTGGCTCATCTGCGCCCTGGTGAGGTTCATGCTGCGGACCAGCAAGCCGAGCCCGACGCCCACCAGGACGCCGGACACGGTGAGGATCACCAGGAGGTTCCTGGTGAGGAAGCCCAGCGCCCTCTCCACGCAGCGGCTCCTCTGCTGCTGCTGCTCCTCTCCGGCCTCCTGCTCGCTGTCCTCCAGCATCCGAGCCGTGGACGCGGAGCTGGGCATGGCGTGCCCGTTGATCTCGCTCCTCTTCTCCATCTTTACCCTGAAAAGCCCGGCGTCGAGTTCCACGCGGCGTGGGTCGAGTGGTGGTTCTGTAAGGGCTGAGCGCAGAGGATGGGGGGGGCGGTCAACCATGCACAAAGCCGATGGAGCATGCGCACTGGAGCCTCCTCTAGACCGTGGGAGCAAATGATGCAACAGCAGAGAAGATTGCCAAGTTCTGATCTATTAAACAGAAAATGGATGATCAGGGCAATCAGAACCAAGAAGACTCTAAAAAAATGCACCTATTCAAGTTTTATGCAGCATTAAGCTTTTCTGGGTACATTATTGTCTACGGTGGACCAAAAAATAAATAAAGCATCTGATCTCAGATGTTTGTGTAAATATCTGACACCCTTGATGTCAGCTACAGTTTTTGCAACCAGATGGGTTTTTCTCACACTATTTCCTAGTATTTCGCTGCTCTGTAGTTCAAGAAAACTGGGACTATAGGAGCAGTTTTTTTGGGGAGCTACTGGCCTCTTTCGCTGCCAGCATCTCGTTGTTCTCTTTACTTTTGTTTGGCACAGAAAGTACACCTGCATCGGTTCCTCTGATCTTTGTGTTTTCGGTCCACTTTCAGTCTTTCCAGATGACTGAGTCTGGTTCTGCTTTAGGTTTCTTCCCGTTTAACTGGAGTTTTTCCTCTCCACTGTTGCCACATGCATGCTAGTCAGAGTGCTTTCAATGTGCTGTGTATTCTTATAAAAACCTTTTACACAAAATCGAACAATAGTTAGGATCAATTGGAAAGGTATATATATGAATTGATCAAAAGGTTTTTGTTCTCATAAAGAACCTTTAGATGTTGTGCTGAATGTAAATAAACTGCATTGGATTGAATTGAATTTAGTTGCATATTGATGACATTTCTTGCTCATTTCCTCAACCTAAAAGCAAATCCAAAGCTTTACTTGGATTCCTATTGAGCATCTTTATCATTCATCAATTCAATGCTCTTTTTTTCAGGTTAAATAATAGATGCAATAGATACAATCAGATGCAATTGGAAAACTAAAGGGGAAAATGTGCAAACATTCATTTTAAGTAGCAACTAACGGGAATGTTAGGCAATCAAAGTTAAGATTCTTTTGAACTTTATAATTTAAATTGAAAAGAAAATATAGTTTAAGTACTCATTGCCCTTTTAGGATGAAACTGACAAAAATGTTAATTTGCGGCAAAGATAATACACCATCATAATCAACATAAACATGCTAAAATTATATATTCCAAGTGCAGATTGTGCGTCGGCATTTCCATGGTTGCAGAAGCCTTGTTATGACCTTTTCTTAGGACCCGTATGATATCTGATTGTTCAATAAGTTTGCCTAAATAAAACATTTAGATATGTCTTAATATATTCCTGAAAAAAGGTGTAATGTTGCATGGGCAGGTAATGAAAAATGCTCTTGTTCTTGTTTGATTGTTTTGTTTTGTTACAAGCTCGCTATGTGGATGTTTCCTTAGAAAACCCTTGAAAGGTATAGGAGAGGATCTTTGCAGTAGAACATTTTCAATGGAAAATCCCACTGAAAGTTACAGCCAATCAAAAACGACCGGTGGTGAAAAATAACTGGCTTTCAATGCAAACGTCAATAAAATGTACGCGATGACGTATATCACTAATGTCCCCACCCATCCGACCCGTACAGCGTGCGCTCATGTTTGAATTTGCGCATGCGCAGATTGTTGTTTAGGAAGTAAAACGGGACGGACAAGACGCATCATTCACCATTGAAGAGAGGTTCTCCCCGTACGGCAGCGACAATGGCAGCTCGCAAGAGAAAAACCGTGTTCGAAGTCGCTGAGAAAAGAAGAAAGACGAGATGAACAAAACACGAGTTTGTCTCGGTGATTCCTGCTTTGTGCGGTGGCGGGTATTGAAACCCGAAAAGGGATTCAAAACCAATCAACTCGTAGCGGAGTTTCTGCTAGGCAGCTAATGTGCTTATAGCTGCTCGTTTAGAAGGATTTGTGTTGATTTGACACAAGTGTTGTAATCGCTACGCAGGGTCCATCAGAAAACGCTAGCTGTGCGGCCTTTATGTGGAATTACTACCCAATGGCGTGATCAGTTTTCACTGATAATCATTAATTACTGTCAAATGTTCTTGTACAAGCGTTTTCCTAAACAAATAACCTTTGGTAGCTAATTCATTGCTGTAAAAGCATCAATTCTGGAATAAGTCCCATGCGGCGCCAGAAACTGTGGTCCTACAGATGTAAACAGATGCATGTGCTGAGGACGTGCGCGCTCCCGATATCAGGGGTTGTTACTGGAGATGAGGTGGCGCATGCGCAGTGTTGTGAAAATGAGAATGAGCTGAAGATCCTCTCCTATACCTTTAAGCTGATCTGAATAAACTGGCTTGCTGCACTAAAAGAAAAAAAAAAATACATTCAATTGGATGTTGACGTGTCTGGATTCAAATGAGTTTGGTAAGGTACTTTAACTTTAACTGATAAATTAGCACTACAAAAAAAACAACACCCTACTCTAATTTTAGCCAGTAATTGTGATGCTTTGCTTTTTATAAACCTGATCTCAATAATATAAAGTTGCTGAGTTAAAATCCAGTAAAAATTTTTTTTTTTTTTAAAAGGCAAGCTTAGTGGAAAAACGCTTGTTTATTAAATGTTCCTCAAAAAATGAAAGCTTACACTGTTAGTAATCAGTCATGAACAAGTCAGAGCAACAGGTTTGACAGCCGGCACAAAACATGTTGGAGCCATTTGTTTCTTTCTTTTGATGTAATTTTATTTAATCACAGTAGGTAAGGTTAAATAGGGGCACCAGGTTCATGAAATAGAAGTCACAGGCGATGCAGGGGGCTCTTAATTGGTTTGGGTGTGGGACAACACACAGTTTTTTACCGCTTTCCTCTTTTTGTTATTGGCACTTCTTTTTGATTTTGTTTTAAAGTCTACCAGCAAAAACAACAACAATTTAAAATAAACTGAATCATCACCCTATCCAAAGTGAAAGGTTTTGGACTTCTTTTTGTTTGCAAGAAGCACGTTATAAACCATCTCTCCCCTCACCCAGCTGAGTGACTTCTATAGTCACTACACAACGGTAATACAGAACAGTGGGAAGGACAACAACAGATTGATCAGCTTTTGTTGTACTATAATTTTCTTGGAAAGAGTTTCTTTTAAATACACACGATGCCAACAGCATATATAAATAGAAATAAATAAAAACGACCTACATCTGAAATGACCCACGTGATCTAGCCAATTCAAAACCAACTCAGGTCTAATTGGAGAGAATGGAAGTGTTTTCATTTACAGTATTTTCATGCAAGGAAAGCATAAAGAAAACATCAACAAACATGAACTCATAGTGGTTTTGAATTTTACAATTTATATTTGTATTCCAAGTTGTGAAAAAGGTTCGTTAAACATATTTGTGGTTTTCACAGTAGAAAATATGACTTCCACTCAGATTTTATGTTTTTTTGAGTGATTTTCGGTCCGCTTTGTTAATATGGCATGTCAAAATGGAAAGATAACTATAAATCCACAAAGGGAAAGTTGTGCTGAAAAAAATGATACAAATGATGATACAATCAAAAGTAATCAAAAACAGCCAATTATACCCTGGACTCCAGAGGGTTAAAGAGATTAGAAAATAAACTGGCTTTAGTAAGGGTTTTACTATCAATCAAAATAAGTCCAGTTATTGAGGACAGCAAGGCAGCCAAATCTCCCATTTTTCTGCATCATTAAAAACACAGCTTAATCAGTTGGGATATTGCACAACATAATACATTTTATATCCATGAACAATTACCATGGTCTAATCTACAAGTAATTAAATATTCAAAAGTTCTCAGGAAGTTTAGCATTTTTTTTGAGAATAGATTACACACACACCGTCCTCAGAGTAACTCTATGCTACTTTTGAGCGTTTGTCGAACATTCACAACTGCTTAACAACTTGCTCAACTGGCTTTGCATACGCTTTTGTTTAGATAACAGACAACATGAATGTTTTAAAGTCCAGGTCTGATATAGACTGACATGCTTTTAATGGCACATTCATACTACGCAAGACAATGCACTTCCTCTGCACTGCAAAATACCGAAATGGATCGTTTAGCAACAGAAAGAAACTGGAGTTTCAGAACATGTAGCCCCCCACACTTACTTTGGGTTATCAATCACAGCTGTATTTACAGTGTTTCCAAACACCTTTAATAATATCCAAAATCCTACAAAAGCATTTAGCTTTTCGTTGCTTAATTGAATGGTTATGGATAAATCATTTCTTTGATACTGTTGCAGATTTATTTATTTTTTGGGTCAATCTCTATATTAAGGAAGGGAAGTTATTGGATCCTTTACAAAGTTGAGACTTAAAGCAAGTAAGTGTATTAAATAGAGTGTCCCACCAGATAACTGGAAAATGTGTACACTTCTCAGTTCTGGAGCTGGGAAGACAACAATCAAGTAGTCTTCGCTCAGAGCCTTGTGTCCTGGTCAAGCACTCCCATGTTTTGTCAACATTCCTGAGGTCCATTTAAATTATGTGGTGGGAGGTACCAATAAGGTAGGATAATCACTAATGAACAGATGGGTAACCGCTGTACTTAGAATAGCAAAAGGTTCTCCCTGCAGAAAAAAAACTATTTTAAGTAAGAATAGTACGGATTGTAAGACATCTGCCTATGTCTTTATTCTAGAGAAGGCACATTTTTTCTAGCGCAACCTTTAGCGTTTTGGTTCTATTAACTTTCCCCCCAACAAGGACATTCCACTATAGCATGAACATCAGAATAAAAGTTATAATACATTACCTAAAAATTTCTATTACAAGCCCATGGTAGGCAATGGCCATCAGCCTCCTAGTGTCAAACTAGGAGCTCAGAGGGAACCCACAGCCAGACCTTCAAAGGAGGGACCTGCAACGAGGCAAGAATGCATCATTACTACGGATATTTTGCATAATAAAGGCTTTTTGGGCTGCGCTTAGTCTGATCCCTCCCCTTGGAAGCCACTTGCCCCTTTGAGGAGCATAAGCCCCTCGACTAAGCAGCTCCGAGGATCACAGGGACACTCAAACCCGTCCACCACAATAAGGTGGCAGCCCATGGAGGGGAAAAAATTTTTAAGTGTGGCGTCAACAGGGACAATACTGGAAATGGCATGGAGGATGGCATGCAGGGTAGCCTAAAAGACACCAAAAAAAAAAGCTCAAGGAGAAGAGAATATTCACATTAACACAGGTCATGCTGGCCTTTAAAGTGTAAGCACCAAGAAGCTGATCATTTGTTCTGAGATTGCAAGCAACTTCTCTTTAGAGAATCAACCTTTACTTCCATAAAATATTTCAGCCCTCCCAAGAGACTAAAGGAACATGGCAAATGATGCTCATTTGGTAATTGCATGTTTTATTTAACCCACCCAAACTACCAGACCTTTAGAAACCATGTTGGAGAACATGACACTGGATACAACAATCTTCGACAAATAAGGAACTTTCAGAACCAAAACCCCCTTTAAAAATGGCTGCTGTGGGTGGTAGACGTACTACACAAGTCATTTAATTTGGCGTTACTAGATGCAACGCTATTGTTAATCCCTGAATGTAACTTAAAAAGAATACCAACTCCACAACTGATTACCATTTAACTCTGACATCTGGTAGTTGAAGTCACCATGACCAATTGTAACAAGCAGAATTTCACTAGCATTTGGTACATTTAGACCCTTTAATTACCAGAGAATACAAAATATCAAGTGAACTGGAAAAAGATGTTTTAATACCCAGTATAAGCTCACCTTTAACTATGAGCCAGTTGCACATTGGCCCTGTTGTGAAGAAGACCATTAGGCTTTGTATACCGGAGTCAACTTTTTACCAATACCAGTTTTGCAGAAATCCAAGCTTTGCCACAGTCTCACTCTTATAAGTGAACTAGATTGCTGCAGGTTCCCGTTAAATTAAAGCATTTCCCTTTGTGGTAAAAGTAGAGAACTTTTTCAGTACAACCTTTGCATCATTTCAGAGTAGATACTAAACAGGTATATAGAAAAGTCTTTTCCCCAAATGTTGAAATTCCTTCTCACATCCTTTGCAAATAAAAACCAGTTTTGTGATTTTCATTTTCCCTTTTGACTAACTCAAGTGATTTGTCTTTAAATGAATGTGACACCAAAGTCTAACAGCAACTAATCTGAAGCTCCACTTGTTAAACATTTCTGTGTCACCCATTGAAATCTGACCTACCTTCTGAGCCTGTGGAACATCGGAGAGAAACAGCTTTTGCTATAGGGTTACAGTATTTTACCTTGATACCTACAGAACATTAGAGACAACACTCAAATGACTGACCTTTTGAGCAATACATCTGAAAATTTGTCAGAGATCCTGGCGCTCGATACTCGTTTGCTCTGTCAAATTTACATTTCACCAAATGGTAATTGTTCATGTTAACTCAAACCCAGTCTTTCAGCATTCTGATCTTAAAAAATGCTGTTTTCCATTTTAAACTACAGACTTTGGTGTACAAATAGAAAAAAAACTTTAACCTAATAGTACATCACAATGCAGTAATTTGTTACATTTCATTCAGTAGTCATTTACTGTGGATTCCCTACAAAATTTGAGCCCAGCCCACAGTATCAGTTGTAATCTCACCTCCAACAAAACACACCTTTAAAGTTGGGTGTAATGAAGAGATCTTCATCACTGGGTCTATTTTACTTAAGCCACTGTATAGAACTTTAAAGGCACTTTTGAAACTAACAAGCACTTTATCTAGCACTGCACTTTAAAAATAGATTTGCACATAAATAATTTGCACACAAGAAGTTTTAATTGTATTTATTGAGTATTTTTAGTGTTTAGCATGTAGCCTTTTGTTCTGAGCTCTGCACAGCTGCTCCTCATTAACAATTGAGGTGGTTGCCTGTGAAGGGAAGATAATTGTTACTGAGAGCAATGAGGTACTGGTGGGTAAAACTGAGCAAATGTTTGTGCATAATCTGTTAGGTGTGGAGTGCTAATATAAAGCGACTCACCTGTCTTTTCTGTGTTCTCTCCGGGGTGTTTGACACCATTTATAGGTTCCGGGAGAGGGCATTAGAAAAGTGTGGGGGAGAATTGTTTATGGGTTTTGTTGTGATCCATTATGGTGTAATGATAAATTATAAAATGTCTATAAAACGTAAGTGGAAATGTTTAGTGGAGATTGCCTTGTTAATTGAGGGTGGTTTGGTCCGTCACAGCTGGGACTATTTAAGGCTGTAGTTTAGCCTGTGAAATATGATTGATGCTATGAGAAAATAAACTGCTGTTCTACCGGACTCTGCCTCCACTCTTCATCCTCACTGTAAAATCCAGCCGCAAAAGGCCACCATATGACATTGGGAGTCATTTCAAACTGAATAAAGTCTCATCTGGTAGTTAATGCAAGATTAGAAGTCATACATTTGTTTTTTGTGCAGTGAATAATGCTGAGGGAAATTGAACAAGTTTGCCATACTTACCTCAGTTACCCACTTCCTCAAAGACTTTAGTGGAACTATTAGCACCACACCTTTCCTGGTGTTGGGCTTCAAGTCCAACCACATGGTAACCATGTACAGCACAAAGCATTCCTCGTTTCTTTCCACATCTGGAGCAAGATTTGGTCCATCCAGTGGTGTCAAAGTCTCCTTGTTGAATAAAACTCATTTGCCCATTTTTAAACTGGCTTACCAAGAACAAAGAGATACATAGATTCAAATCTCAAAGTGCTACATTTCCTTCAATTTCCATCCTTAGTCTTTGAAATACCCTTCTGCACTCCACCTGCTTCTATAACAATCCCTCTTTGCTGGTCATCCTTTACTATTGAATTTTTCATGCATATAACATTTAGTTATAACCTTCAGTCCATGTGGTTTGATGTGGATTATTCCTTTGAATGCAACACAGTGGTCTATTAAATGCTTCTTTTGACAAGTAACCCATTTCTCCAATAACAATTCCAATACATAACCAGCAAGACAGATGCCGTTGTTATTCAATAATGTTTCCAACCGCATACACAGATGTACCTCCTCGATAAAGAGTCGCTGGCAATTAGGTCACTCTTCCTTTTTAAACAGTCGTATTGGAAAACCACTCCAAGTTTGAAGTGTGAATCTGGGTTCATTTACCATTGACACACAAGTGTTAGTGCTGTGGTGGATTCTGGAAACAGGAACTGCAGGGTTTGAATCCTTTTGTAGTGCAAGTTTTGATGACTCCTGAAAAGGGAGAGTGGGCAAAATGAGCTAGATAGTTTCCATTACAGCAACCGTTGTGGAAAAGGCTGCAATCCTTACACATTTGAGGGGCAGTAGAATACAAATCCCATGTAAGAGTGCAAAATTTTAATCATTCCCAAATTATTTTTGCATCAATGTAAAACCCTTTTCACAAGTGAGATGCTACCAGTTTGGAACAAGCACCTTCAGACAGCCCTATGCAGTTCAGGTAAGGTTTTAAACTTCAAGAATCAAGAATCAGTTTATTTATATAGCGCCAATTTACAACAGGTGTTGTCTCACGGCACTTCACAAAAATCAATTAAAATCAAGGATACATTCTAACAAATCAATTTGAAAAAGTTTCCAATCTAAGGAACCCCAGCAGATTGCATCGAGTCATTGACTTGCAGAATTCACTCCTCTGAAATCAGCAGGCAGAAACAATGGCTTGTGTTGTCGTTGACTTTACAGCAATCCCTCATACTGAGCATGCATGTAGCGACAGTGGAGAGGAAAAACTCCCCTTTAACAGGAAGAAACCTCCAGCAGAACCAGGCTCAGTACAAGCAGCCATCTGCCACGACCGACTGGGGGTTTGAAAAGACAGAAAGCTAAATTAGAAGC
>JAVLVB010000135.1:511070-549999 GCA_032876305.1 Orestias chungarensis | reverse complement strand
GAACTTATGGATCTCTGTTCAAAACTGGAATTTTCAGAAGAGGTATCGCTGCAGCAATGGTGCACTGTTTTGTTACCCTCCTTTCCTGTGCTGCGATGCTTATTCTGTGATGCATATTCTGAATGCCTTCATGTTTAAAATCAGTCAGACATGTGTTGTAGGTTCAAGTATACGGCGTAGTTGGTGAGCAGGATCAGAACATCTTTTGCATCAGATGAAGAAGAATGTTTAGTTGATTCCCTGCATGGGATTCTCCTTCCTTTATGGAGCTTTTATTTTCCATCAGTTGGTCACATGAGCCTGAACCAGCTTTCATTATGTGACCTTTTTATCCTTCCGGGGTTTGGGGTGGGGGGGGTCTGCTGGTGCCCATATCCAGGTGGCAACAGGTGGGGCAGGGAACTTGCTGCTTAGAGAAAGTCACTTTGGTATTAATACATTCTTGAAATAAACTCCCTCCCAAATAGTCAAAACACTATTACATTTTAAAAATCAGGATTTCCTGCAAAGCAGAAAAAAATAAGTTAATGTTAAAAAGCACATGTAATCTTTTAGGTAGAGAACCTGTAACATCAAATCTTGCAAAGAGTCGAATGCCTTTATTCCATGAACCTGCACAACTGGGGGGTGGAGGGGAGAAAAAATTAATACGGCAAAGTCCAAAATGATTTTGGTTTTTGGAAAAGCTGTATATGTCAGCATTCCATTCCATGAAACTACAAGAAATGACACTAGATCTAGTAAAAAACACAAAGTCACATATAATAAGTCCCACACCTACCTCTCCAATCAGCCAGCAATGAGGTCTGAGAGATCCCTGTTCTGAGTGGTGAATGATGATGCTGCGTCCTTTGATTTGGGAAGGCAATACTGCTACCACCACTTCTGTATCACATTTGTTCCAGAGTAAGGTTAACTGCAGGCCAAATTTAGAAGGAGATTAAAGCGTGGCATCCTCACTTGCAGCTTTTGCACAGAGATTTTCTATCTCAACAAAATGAAACACTTATGGATTCGTTCCTCAAATTGTGGTTTTGGTAACCAGTATTTGTCAATCAGACTAACATGGTAATTGGATTGAAAGGGAGCACGTCTGGGTTTTATTTGCTTCCATTGTTTTCTTTTTATGAGAATCTTAAAGAATTTTGGGCCTGCTTTGCAGTTTAGTTGTTCTTGAACATCTGTTTGTTTGTTTTTTCTGCAGGTTCACTGCTGACCTTCTTGGTTAATCTGTCCTTTGGCAAATCTGTCTTGCTTTTCTTCTTTCTTTTTCTGGCAGTTTTTGGCTCTTTGGCACCGTCTGTCTCAGAATGAAGCTGTTTGGAATCAGAGTTTGTCATGTCACCATCATCTTGTTCCTCTGCGGCTGGTGCAGCTTCACTGCTGACCTCATTGTCAAATTCAACAATTTCTGTTGTATCCACTAGTTCTCTCTGTACTTCCTAAACAGAAATATAAAACTAATGTAATTTAAATATTTCAGTAATTGAATAAAGATTTGGTAACATTTCCAACACTGCAACAGCAAATGTTAGTTATTTTTAATAGCAAGAAGAACCATATTACTACAACTGCTAATGAGACTACTACTACCGCTACTAATAATAATATTATTATCAATAATAATACCAATGATATGTTTATAATAACACCTTTTCTTTTGTAATCACACATGGTGTGTCATGCAATTAAACCGTTGTGTATTATGCATACACTATAATAAAGCATCATGCTAAAAATTAATGTGGTGAATGAAAATTTACCAGCTTCAAGAACGGTGGTCCTGACTCCATTTCGGTCTTCATGCCAGACAACTTTCCACCACTTTAAATAATTTGTGGTGACTGTGTTAAATACGGGTAATGAGTCAGCATGCCACTGTTCATTACTAATATTTGCATCAGCTAAACTATGTGAAATAAACCACTGAATTAGATCTAGTCTCCCACCAGCTTTTTGCCAGAGGTCTTTGCATTCTTTCCTTTGGCCTTTTTTGTAGCAAACCATGTTTCTCAACAAGCAAATGGGTCTCCGAATAAATAACGCATGTCAGCATGCAACAATGTGTCACTGCAACTAAAACTATTTAATTACCCATAAAAAAATATGTAAACTCATAGTACAGTTAAGAGGGGGAGGGAGGTGACTTTCTACAATAAAGACTCCGTCCCTTTGAAAAATCTGAAAATAACAGTTTTGGGGATCAAAATTTTTTATTCGATTACCCTCAATAAGAAATACTTACAAATATGTTATTATGCATATCCATGATTGGAAGGTGCTTGTAATAAAATGTCAGACACCCCTAACACAGACTATACCATTGTATTCTACTTGTCACAGGTTAACATGTCTGCAAGCCATCTTAAAAATTGAAATATGACCTATGCAGGAAAAAAAATTCCATATCCCCAAAAAAATAAAATAAAAATGAATACCAATACATTTTCTATTATTTTTTTCCCCAGCAAGATTAAAAATGGTATCCTCCTGTAGATTTGCTAGATGCTGTACCAAGACCCGTGAGCTGTATATATATATATATATATATATATATATATATATATATATATATATATATATATATATATATATATATAATATGTGCGTATGTAAAATATGAAAAAGTGACCTCAAAATCCTCTCTTATACCAACTAATCAACTAACTTCATGTACATGAACATTTATAAATATCCTCTTTAAAGTCTTTTGAGACAGATTATGTGAATATGAACATATTTGCATAATATATTACAGTATCAATGTAAACATGTTTTTGTGTGTATTTTCTTCTGGTTCCCCACATTAATCCAGCATATTTCTATGCAAATGGGATCAGTGGTTCTGGAGTTACTGAAGAAATTATGTTTATTTTTCATTATTTTGATTATGAATATTCATATAAAATCATACAAGAGGTCAAATGGAAAACTAAGACTTTAGACTTGTTTAGCTTCTTCCCCACATTAATACATCTGATTTTTATGCAGATTACACCAGTGGTTGAAGAGTTATTGAAGGAAATATGTTTATTTATTGTTATTTTGATGATGACTATTAATATAAAATCATAGAAGAGATCAAATCTAAAACACAGACTTGTGTCCTGTTAAACTGTTGATTCCCCACATTAATCCAGCATATTTCTTTGCATCTGGGACCAGTGGTTGAAATGTCATGAAGGAAATTTATTTATTGTCATTTTAAATATGACAATTAATATAAAATCATTTAACAGGTTAAATGGAAAAACAAGACTTGTGTCTTGTTTAGGTGGTTTCCTACATTAATCCATCTGATTCTTATGCAAATGGGACCAGTAGTTTTTCAGTTATTTAAGAAAATATGATTTTTTATGGTTATTTTACTTATGAATATTAATATAAAATAATAGAAGAGGTCAAATGGAAAAACAAGGCTTGTGTCTTGTTTGTCTGATTCCCCACATTAATCCATTTGATTTTTATGCAGATTAGACCAGTGGTTGAAGAGTTATTGAAGAAAATATGTTTATTTATTGTTATTTTGAATATTAATATTAATATAAAATAATAGAAGAGGTCAATTGGAAAACCAAGGCTTGTGTCCTCTTTAGCTTCTTCCCCAGATTAATCTGGTTGATTTCTATGCATCTGGGACCAGTGGTTTAAGAGCTTGATTACAAGTCAATGTGTAAACAAATGAAGACAACGATTGAATCCTTACAACTCCTGAGATCTTCCAGGCTGGATTGCTCTTGGCCTTAATGTTGTTCTGGTCACTAACAAACCACTGACTTCTTCACAGGATTTCTACTGGGATTAAATTACACACAGGATGTTGCTAATTAGGTAACTGTAGAGTGTAAATGGTGGCACTGGTTTTCATTAAGGGGTATAAAAGTAAATAGGGGCTTACCTTAACTGCATGCAATACTTCTAAGCACCATATACCATTAGTCTGCTAGTAAGCAACACAGTCGACACATTAATCCTTCAGTCTTGATATATTTTAATTCTTCTTCACAGGATTCAAAAGCATCTATTTTTATGGAAGTAAATACAGTAAAAAATATGCAGAATCAATGAAATCATACATTGATGGTAAACTCCTGAAGGATCTTGATGTACTACACGCGTTTGAACGCCAGATGGCGCCACAGTAAAACGGTCACAATCAAGACTGAAGCGTTTTTCATGATGTTAATTTTTGAGAATGTAGTTGCACCCTGTAAAAATATAACCTTTTACACATAAGTATAAAAACCAGAGTGTTTCAAACAAATATGGACAGTTGCAGTAAAACAGCTGTATTTAGTGCTTTGATGAATATTCCTTGCATAATTCGGCTGATGTCTGTATCTCCCTCTATCTTTTGGCAAATGTCTATGTTACCTTCATTGATTGCTTTGTTGTTGCTGTCCAACTAAAGTTTAATGTGCAGCATCCAGAGGCAGATCTTTCATCAGAAATAAAAGCTGTTCCAGCCTCCAGCACCAGTGACATCTATACAGACTCAGATCAGCTAAAACACCTCCAGACACGTGGTTGTTATCAGAACCGCCTTTGGGTCCTGGCTGCTTCTACTTAGTCTGGAAACGTTATTCTGCTTATAACTCTAAGCATGAACTATAGTTTTTGTTGAGTATATTTCTAGTGAGGACATTTCTGGACGAACAAACATCTGCTGGATGAGTTTGGTTTTCTTTACCATCAGCAGTTGGAGGTGTTTTTTTTGGTTCTCAGGCCTATTTGGGATTGTAGAGTTTGCCAGCCATCCTTTCATCTTGCTTTACGACTGACTTTAGTAATCCTAACGTTTGATAATGTCACCCTTCTCTTGGCCTAATCTATGATTTTCTTTTTATTTCATTCAATTTGATTAGCAAAACCTTTCTGCTCTTGCTGAACAGAGTCTTTTAACTGATAGAAACAAAGTGAGGTATCGTATTGCTGCAATTATGAGGCAATGAAAAAATGTCAATGGGTCAACTCTTGACCATCACATATAATTCAAAATATTTTCATACACAAATGGTGTTGGAATGTCATACAAGCTTAAATTGTTCAGGGTCTTTTTATTATCTAGCTATTACACTTCAGATTTATAATGCTTACTGTCATCTGTGGAGTTAGATTTCCACTTCTTGGAGGAATCACAATTGCTTAAAAATGTAAAAACTACTTGTGCCTTTTTACAATTTGCTACAATTTGGTCATTATGTCTGAAATAATGAAACAAATGTTATTATAATGCCGACACAATCTGAGTAAATAAAAAAAGTCAACCTGGTTAAGATGAAAAACGTCTTGTGAAATGATTCATGAACTGTGAGTAATGTTTAGTTTCACTAACCCCACCCAGGACCGATTACTGGCTGTCTGGCAGAATCCAGAATCCTGTTCAATAAAACCTGTTTGGCGACAATATGATGTAGCCAAAACTGACCTGAAAAGCCAACCCGTTACGCCCAGTGTGGAGAAAATTGTATTGACTAATCAATCAGTCTGGAAAGGATTATGAAGCCGTTTCTGAGGCTTAAGGACTCCAATGAATCACAGAAATAATAAGCAGCGGGCACGAAGCTTCTCAGGAGCCATCAGCCAACTAAAGCTACAACCAAAGCTCATCGACTGCTCAACTAAGAGATTACAGAAGAAAGAATCAAGAATCCGTTTATATAGCGCCAATTTACAACAGATGTCGACTTTAGGCACTTAACAAGAAAATCAATTAAAATGAAAGATAAATCATAAACAAATCAATTTGAAAAGGTTTCCAATCTAAGGAACCCCAGCAGATTCATGGAGTCATTGACTTGCATTATTCATTCCTCTGGAAGCAGCAGACCAAAACAATGGCTTGTGTTGTTGTTGACTTTACAGCATGCATGTAGCGACAGTGGAGAGGAAAAACTCCCCTTTAACAGGAAGAAACCTCCAGCAGAACCAGGCTCAGTACAAGCAGCCATCTGCCACAACCGACTGGGGCTTTGAAAAGACAGAAAACTAAATTAGATGTAGAGGAAACTGAAATAATAGAGTTTATAGCAGCAGTTGTAGAACGTCACTGGAAGCATCTCAGCCCATGTTCTCCTCCAAGAAGTTGTCTCAGCTAACAGAAGGCCAGCCCAGGTGTGGCTACTATGGAGAGAAGAACACTAAGAGAAAACAAAAGGTTAACAAGGTTGAAATAACCGTAACTAAGCAGATTGGAAGAAAGTCAGTATTTATGGTTCCCGCAGTGAAAAGAGAGACTGATGGACAAAACCACTGCCGACCCAAAAAGAGGACAAATCGCCTCCAGACATTTAGAGAAATATTCCATGGAATGACGAGACAACATTAACAAGTTGAAAGATGTGCTTCCCGTCACATCTGGCATACAAAGAAACCCATATCGGTAGTTTGACCCTTGGACATTTGTTACCAAAGTTTTGTAACCAATAAAAATCAATGGTATGTACTATTGTTTAAATATACACAGGTCAAAACAATGTCCTTTAAATTTTGATGAATATATATATATTTATCTATAAATAATGTGACACATAGTGTCATGATCGTAAAGCTTTGCTCTTGTGCAAAGAGCTGCAGTATCCTGATCAGGGCAGCAGAGAGAAGCAGCTTTCTGCCTCTCTGCCTCCATTGCTGACTGCTGCGCGTAGTCCTCACTGACCTCTGCTGCGTCGTTGCTAAGTTGAGTTAAACTTTGCCTCCCCCTCCGCAGACAGAGACAGCCTGTCCCTTTCCCCCCCTCACAGCTGTGAGGCCTGAATGCTGGAAATAGAGCCACGAATGTTCAACAGTGGCTAATGTTGGCATTGTGGTCCCTGGGGTTCATTAAGGAGAAACAATCCTTATCCGCTGCTAAGATATAAACAGATTTTTTAAAGGGATTGCCAAAGATTTTACTTCATTCATTAAAAAATGCAGGATTGTAAGTAATGTGTTTATATTTTAAGAAAGCTTTGCTGTTTAAAAAAACCTTCCACTTCTGTTTTGTGACCAATAAAGGTTTGATTGTGACGGAAATTGTTTTTCCATCTCTAAAACAGACATTTAGTTCCAACACAATTGATATTATACTATATAGGCCCAGTTCACCATATGTAACAAAACATATACCCAGACACGCCACTAGTGTATTTAGGTGAATGCAACAGTGTTCTACTTTTTTATAGCTTAAATGCTGCTCTTCTATCGTTGACAGAAGCACGTTTCTCTACGGTTACAGTCCGGGATGGTTTTGACAACATTTAACGTTGCATTTGTTCATTTAGCTTTTGGACAAGGCGACTTACAAAAGAGGGTTGAACAATGAACCAAAACATAATTTAACAAGTTACTTGCATCCGGGTAGAGGATTTAACCATTAAGGATTTGTTATTCACCTATAACATTCAATTAAAGCACAGATTACACAAGTACCGTGCATTGATTGCTATATATGATATCAGGACGTAATACCGTTAGCGCTTTTAGGGCTAAAGGAAGAGAACTCGGTCTTCAAGGATTTCTTGAAGGTTGACAGAGGATCTGATGCTCCGATGGTGCAAGTAAGATCGTTCCACCCCCGTGGGAGGGCGTGACAAGATTGTTCTCCATAGAAAGATTAGCCAACGCACTGAGACAATCCTTCAGCTGTGGTCGCAGGAGTTGTGATGAGGATCTTCAGGACAGCTGCAGAATCTGCGATTGTGTCCTGAAGATTGTTCTCCGTGAAGAACTGGTACAGAGCCCCAGGCACAACTGCAGCATCATTCCTGTGGATTAGAGTCGGTTCAGTTTTCTTAGCTTGTTCTTGTTCAGCAGTGGGTAACCCTCCATCATGGTGTTCAGTGCTGCTTCATGGAACTGGTTATGTAGCACTGTGCGCTTTGCATGGCCCAAGATTGATGTCACATACCTAAAAAAATAAGAGTTCAATAAATAGCAACAACACAAATCCAAATAGCGACTATTAAAACGAAGACAAACGGCACTAAGCAACTTTGAGGAGGGTGGCAGGAACCCTGCCATACAAAACAGCTACAAATGTGCTGACTGCTTTACGGCATACGTCACTTCCCACGTTTATTTTCAACATCATAATATGACAATGTTTCACCACTATTAGATTTATTACTTCATCGCTATTCATCCTTCACACAGACGCTGGAAACAGAAATGTATTCAATCCAACTGCAGGCGACCAGGAGATCAGGATTTTACGACACTATGCGCTGGTGCTCATTGGAAAGGAAGTCTTCCATCAGGTGAAACATTACTGCTTTAACTCACAGTGGCCGCCAAAATAGACCAAAACTGAAACTTTTTCAGTCTTGCTTGATGATCACCTGGATCCAGTGTGCAGCATTTATTGGACAGCTGAACAGAACCAGAGAAAACCAAGGAACTGGTGGTGGATTTCCCTCCACACTGAACATCCGGGGAGTTGATATCGACAGAGTTGACCCTCATACCTACCCAGATGTTTACCTGAACAGCCTGGACAACAGCGATGCTCTTCACAGGAAGGTAATTCTCTGTCTCTTCCCACTACTGTGAGCTTTTGGAGTGCAGGAGACGCTTCTGATGAGCTTTCTTGACGAATCTAAAAGTTGCAGGAATCCTGACATCGGTGCCTGAATTTGAACACCCCGGTTCTACAGTTCCGTGTGGTGGAGCAGCACCTCGTGTACGGCTGAGAGGAAGCAGTTAGATAAGATCATCAGGTCCTAGGATGGCCTCCGAACCCAGAATAAATGGCGGGAGAACAACTTCACTGTCTGTGTGACGGGCAGCTGCATCCTCTGTGCACAACAAATTCCCAACATTGTTTACATCCCTGTTTTGATTTGCAGTTTTCCATACTCTTGTAGTCTGAGTTTATTTTTATGCACAATTTTAGTTTGTACATGTTTTAGTATCCTATTTATTTGCACATATGCTGTTCTACAAATGTATGTTCTCCTATTTCATGTTCTTTCTATATTTTACACGCATCATTTCATGTCACTTTGCTGCTGGTGCCTGAATTTTCCCCAACGAGGAAGAAAAAAGGACATTTCAGAAAAATTTTTATCGGTCTAATGTAATATTCTAATCATGAATGTGTCCATTTTTAGAGCGTTGTAAGAAAATTGTCATGAACGAGCTTCAAAACATCAATGTGTGCATAATTAATCTATTTAATGTCGTGATTGAATTTAATGAAATAAACCTTTCAATAAAAACCATGTGTATATGTATATATATGTATATATTGTGTGTATATACCTGTGTGCTGTGTGTATTATGTGAAAAGAACACCAGGAGATCACTTTTTACACTTTATTGTATATTTATATATATATTTATATATATATAAAACTACAAAAGTAAGACTGTTTTCAGTTCATAAACAGCTGTCAAGCTGAGCATTTAATTTTCTACACACCCACCGATACAGTGATCAGCCGATAATTTCTCTGTTTTGTTGCATAGAAAAAGGCACAGCTCTGAGGTCTGTAGGAAACAGCCTGTGTTGAGGCGGTCGGTCCTCGTTCGTTGCCGCGCGCTCGGACGCAATAAAACTGACTCGGCGACAAACACTGATTGAGAAACTCTTAGGAGCTTGAACGTTGGTCGTCGTATGTACATTTCTTTTGGCATGAAAGCGTCCGTGACGGGCTTTGGAGTCTTGACATCGGTTGTTTTGAGACGGTTTTCCTTAGAATATTGCTGCACGAATTTGGACCGTTTGCCTTCAATTGGAAAATGATGAACAAAGAGTACAAAAAGATATAAAAAGTCGTGGCCACCCACTGAGAAAGGACCAAAAAAAATAACAAAATTAAATCAGAATGCAACGAACCCAAAAGATAAAACAGGATAACATAACCTACGTGTATAAAAACATGGCTTCCACCCAGAATTTTCACACAGGTACATTTTTGTCTGAAAGTACATTCCTAGCACACATTCTGTACACACATTTACAATCCAGGTGTCCACTTCACATCAAAAAAAATAAATATATTTACACAGAAGGGACAAAAATAAATCCCAAGATGAATAAATAAGTTAAAATGGAAATTAAACAAAAAGCACTCCAAAGATTAAAAACACACTGAAAGAAACGAGACACGGTCCGCAAACAGCAGTGCTGGCCGGGAATCCTCCATCAGAAGCGTCACAGTGGAGTTTGAATTTTACCACTGGATCTAAGGATGCTACTTCAGCTGGTTATTATTTTTAGGTTAAAATGAAATCCTGGCATGTTTTGCGAACAAACATGGCCTACGCTTACACAGCAGGTCTTAAAGCTGCTTGCTTCAGCCAACGTTTACGTCCAGATTTACCACATCCAGCTCCTTCTGGTGCAGAATCATGGCGCACGTTTGATGTCCGTGACGTGAAAATCGGGAAAAAAATGCGACATGAGTGTTCAAGATCATCAGATATGATCCAATTAAGTCAAACATAGCGAATTGGGAGGAATCTGATTTTTGGGTTAGATCTGCCTGCTTTGTGAACGTAGTCGCTATATCTACATTTAAGCTAGTTTTGTGGACTATAATTTTAACGTTCTCCTCCGTTAACTTTCTTTATGAATGGTGTCTTGTTTTTCCTCATTTATCACAAAAGGTGTTGTAAAGGTCTGGTTGGTATTTAAATAGACATTCGTTTATAGTATGCGGAAAGTTTGCCTTTTTTTACAATACAGCTCCACCTACTGGCTATTCCCTGGCATTGCTTAAGCACAGCTGTGATTCATTACTCTGAGTGGACAGTTTTAGCGCTCGTCTGTTCATGCCTAGCGTTAACATCGATGGTAAATAAATCTGTGGACTTGCTTTAGACGCGTCGCGCCGTGGAAAAACAAAGACCAACAGCAGGTCGACTGGCCTTTCTGCCAAAACGCCCAATTCCAAAGTCGCCCCTCTGGCACCAATCAAGCCGCGCAGATTAAAGCTTCCAGACGACTTAAAACTAATACAGAAAAATAAATGCCCAGGATGAATGTTAATGTTTTCAGATTAAATTGCTGTGTTGTTTCCTGCTGACTTTGGATGAATCGCCAGAGTTTGCAGATCAGTGAAAGGACACACTACCTGGAGAGAATAGCTAAGATACGACACTCGTCCGAGACCTCATTGTACCGTCCTGTTCCACCGGTAGGAAAAGTGCCAAAACTGTTAAGAAACGACAAGCACAAGCCGAAAACATGAAATTTCTTTAGAGATTATGGTTGGAATTAAATGGCTTTGTGCCAACATTAGTCGCTCGGAGCACCACGGTCTGCTGCGAGGCTGCAGTGTGAGGTTAACACTGTGGTTTTGGTTTCCCACTTCAGTGGAAATCTGAATTCAAATTTCTTGTGACGCGACAGCGCTTAGCTCTCCCGCTATTGGCCGTACTAGAGAAAAAACAAGATTCAGCTCTAAAGCAACGAAAGGAGCAGGCACATCAGGGCATCCATTACCAACACGTGTAAACATACCCTGTAGAAACGGGGAGTGTGAGTAATACTGTAAGCCCTGGTGTCATTTTTCAACCAAATCGCAATCATCCGTTTACTTTCGTCAAATAATCCAGCATACATCCAACTGAGAAGGTAAAGCTGCCTGCTTCTCCTCCGAATGTAAACACGCTCACCAGTGGGTGCAGCTCTTTTGAATACCTCCGCAACTGGATTCGTGATAACCGGCTCATATAACCGAGCGCATGTAAAACAACAACCAGCAGTTATATACGTGACTGCAAATACAGTGGGGAGACAAGCAGAGATGGTGGTGAGGTGGGGAGGGGCGGGCACAAAAAAAAAAAGAAGAAGTGGCAGATTGCATTGAAGTTGTAGACATCATCTGTACACAAAAAAAAAAAGACACTCCCTTCCAGTAAAATAGGTTTAAACAACAACCTGGTGATGCGTTTGGAGCGACTCCAAAAGCATTATTGCAGAGCCAGGCTAATGTGTGATATATGGGGTTCCAAATGGGCCAAAATGTAATTATTAAATTGAAACAGGGCAGTCAACAGTGCTTTCTGCACATGCTTCCAAATATGAGCTACCAAAATAATTAGAATGGACTTTAATCGTCCCCCAATTTCAACAATTATGCGTGGCAGGACCCTTCGCGCTACCGCCTACTTTGTAAGTCGCTTTGGATGAAAGCGTCTGCTAAATACGTAAACATGTATGCGGTTGGACTCTGAAAATCCAAGAGTCATGAGTGATAGAGCCAATAATTATGGTTACATTTATTTATATTGTCAAAACAGGGGTTAAGCCTGAACCCCCACCCCCGAACAAACAACACTAGAGACTGGCGATCCCCTAAAAATACAGGTAATTATTTCAATAGATTTGATTTACAAAACTTAACGGAGTAAAATAATTACCTGCATTTTAATTAAAAACAAGATTCATTCAACTATGGAACAGGTGTAATTTAATCATAAATCATTTATAGATTTATTATTTATTGCATTTTGTCACTTTTTGGCCCTCCATACAAGGGACTAACATCACAACGATCCTGAAAATCATTTAGCAAATCCCCTGGAAACCCCTGCTTTAATTTATTTGTAAGATATTGTACATATAATTAGATTCGAGTAATTATTTATTACCATTGTGTCACTTTTGTCACCCCATACACACCGATAAAACATTCCTTTTTTTAAATGCTTGCTTTACAATTAAAACATTGTATCCATAATAAGATAAGGATTAAATAATCATTATTTGATCACATAAAAACAATACAATATAATAAATTAAAAAAACATCAGACGACCCTCAGTGGGGTGTTAAAGTGAGAAGAGCTGATAAAAAATACTGTAAAAACCAGAACTAAATGAAGTGGTCATTTGAAAGGCACTCAGCTGCTAAAAGCTATAATTACAGTGTGTGTGTGTGTGTGTGTGTGTGTGTATGCGTTTGTTTTTTTGTATTTCTGTACGTGTGAGGAGTGCATACCCCCACGTGGATTAAAAATAAGAATATTTACAGTTACTCTTCAGGGTTAAGGCTTAGCTTCAGGTAAAGGATTAGAAATAGGAAATTCATCCAGTTCCTCACAAGTATAGATATACAAAACTCTGTGTATGCTTTGCTTCCTCGTTACTTCACTTCCACACCTAGAAAGGCGAGCACAGTGCATGAACAGTTTTGTGTAGAAGTAGTAGTTGTCATAGTAGTACTAGCTGACATCACCTTCAATGTTTACAATTACCGACCTTAGAAGAAAGAAAGTTTTTGTTGTTTTTCTTTTTTTCAGAGCTAAAAAGGAACAATTAAAGCGATCTGAAATTTTTCCCCATCCAGACTGTTCTCAGCGTTTCAAAGTTTTCAGAGCTGGCTGGGTGTCGCTCCATCACGACCCCACCAGCACCTCCATGATGTGGTCCAGTTCTGTCAGGTCAATTTTAAAAGGCTGATTGGTTGAAACCTGGGGGGCGGAGCCACTGTACGGTGACGCCAGCGTTTTGAGGAGGTCATCCGCATTCACCACCGGCGAAAGCTTGGCGCCGCCGCCGCCCGTCGTGGCGCCCACGGCCCCCGCAGTGGTGCAGGGGTCAAAGTCATACATGGACGTGTCGATATCGGCGAACAGGACATCATCCAGCGCCAAGTCGGAGAGGAAACCCGACGGGGACGAAGCGGAAGGAGGGGATGAAGGCGTGGGAGAAATGTCTTCCAGGCTACCGGGGGAATGTGTGGACAGAGGGTCGGTTTGTCGGAGTTCGGCAAAGCGGCTCTCGACCAGGAAAACTGCAGCTGCCTCTGGTTTGACACCTATTGTCCTGCAGTCTCTGGTTGAGCCCGTGGGTGCCGGGGCAGGGGGCTGCGTGGGGGAGGTAGTTGTGGTCGTAGTATTAGCTGCTGCCGTCCTGGGAATGGCTGAAGGAGGACCCAACTCCATGTCGGTAGGAGTCGATGAGGAACCGTCATTTGATACGACAGTCACAGAAACACTAGAAGACACCTGGCTCATTAGTGCTGAGGATGGGGGCAACGGGGGCGGAGACAGGGGAGGAGTTGGTGGGGATGGGGCGCAAAAGGCGGAGTCTCCACCGTCCTCTTCCAGCAGCGAGGCTGGAGTAAGGCAGGCTTCCAGTAGAGTGGGGCAGGTCTCCGCTCGCTGGGCCGCCTGGGATATGGGAGGCACCATTGGGTGGGGCGAAGGTGGCGGAGGAATCGCTGGCATCAGCAGCGTGGACGGTTGGGACCCGGGTGGCGCCGCAGACAGAATGCCAAAAGACGGCGGCGCATCGCGGAACCCCTCGTCCATGGGGTCGTCGGGCGGCGGCGAGGGCGGGAGGAACAGAGGCCGCAGGGAGCCCTCTTGCTTCAGTTCGTCCTGGATGCGCCGCAGCATGTTGTTGATGAGGACGCGGCGCTCCAGGCTCGGCTCGCCGAGGGGCCGCTGGCTGTAGAGCTTCATCAGGGAGATGTTGAAGATGGTCTGCCTCTGCAAGGTGTAGGAGACCTTGGAGAGGCCTTCCAAAGCGACGCCTACCCCCACTCCCGCCACCGACGCCTCCAGCGTTTTGCCTTCCAGGCCCTCTTCATCCTCTTCCAACTTCCGCTTTGCACCTTTACAGAACATATATCTAGAAAACAGAGAGAGAACAAAGAGGGAGAAAACGAGTTAATCTAGTGCTCAGGTAGGAAATCTATAAGACACAAATCAGGAAAATAAGAGATATACAAGTCAAGGTTCAAACTGAAGTCCCTCCAAATGTTTGCCAAAAACTACCAGACCACAGCTTCTAAGAAGATTTTTTTTAATTTCCGGGTAAGCGTAGCTAAGGTAGTGCTTTACTGTTGATGAGCACGTTTATGGTAATTGTGATTTTAAAAGAGACAACCAATTTTAGACAACACTTCCCTGTGAGAAGAGCCTGTGACATGCCTGCTAGCATCTGATACTTGATGATCAGGACCCGACAAGATGACTCGCTGAACCTAGAGAGTCATGAGTAGTCACTTTGGGGTATTCCGGTCTACAAGAAGAAGTTTGATACTACGCCTACCTACCACGGATAAATCAATAGTTTATTTAAATGCTTGTCCGACAAATTGCAAATGAGTCAATTAACTTGCAATTTGACCGTTTGAGCTCGCATTAAAAAGGATGAGCCACCGTCTTACTCATAATGTTTGCGTCAAATTTGCTGCATAGCGCCGACCAAAACAGCCCCTAGTTTCATGGTGGTTGGAGATTTAGAGAGTAATCGGAGTACTGAGTGTCTCGCTGTCCTTTTGCTGCTGTGATCTTGAGAATTTCCCCACTGTGAGACTAAAAAGGATTATCTTATCTTAAAAGCGTCACCACGCTTCATTTATTTTACCGTGTTTCAAGTGCTACGTACAACATCCCAGCTGATTTTCCGTCAGATCGGATGCCAAGTCTGATCAGGTGTGATTTGGGTGAGGTGCCTTCAAACATCGGTGCTTCGAAAGCAGACTTCTGTTATCAACAGTGGGTGTTGCGCAACACAGTTGGATAACGTAGTAGCGAGACGCTTAAGTGGTCCGTGAGACATGCATTTAAAAATGAAGCTTAAGTTTGAAGAGTTTAAGGACTGCAGCTTTTATGCCAGAACACGTAAAAGATGGCTAGGTTGATGATATGAAACTTAGTGAATCTTCTCAACAATCGAAAGCAAAAATGTTTTGTCAGTTCACGTTACAAAAGCAAAGGCTACATATGTGGCTAATTTAACAATCCAGAGGCCTTTCAGTTGATCACCAACAAAAATGTTCAAAAAAATATTTTAGAGCGAACCAGGGAATGCTCTAATATAAGTTGGTGAGAATGATCCGTTTAACTGATGGCAAACAAAGCCTTTGTGCTATTATTAGCAGCGACACATTAAACAACAGAGGAACCTGGCAGGAACCAATACAACATTTATTCAGGACACAATTATTAGAACTGTGTTCCCTCTCATAGAGCTGCCCGGACAGCTTTGAGTCTCGCAGTTAAAACGCAACTCGAATCCAAAGTCCGTTGCACAATTTCATGCTTCCGCACTTACACCAAAGTTAGCTATTGTTAAAAACGCAATGAGAATATTGTTTTAAGTGATTAAATATAGAAAATAAAAACACTGAGAATGTGAGCAGCTGCAGAGGAAACCTAACCACTGCATAATATACCCCTACACAGATAGACACCAAGTTATGTAACGGCAGCACTCCCTGCTGTAGCACAGGATCATACGCCAGATTTAAAACCAAGCTTTCCTCCGCTTCTGTTTTTTGATATTAGAGGACTGGCTTGCTGAGCGGAGGTAAGTGAGGTGGTGAGCAGTGTACCGTGTAACAGGAGTCCACATCCTCCAACAATTTGGGCGAACATGTAAAAAAAGTGGAAAAGAAAGAAGGAGCTGCTGCAGTGTTTGACTTTAATCCAGGCTGACAGGCTCATGCGGCCGGTCGCCGTGTACCCTCTGAATCACGGCGCATGCGTCTTCTCGCACTCAAGACACACACAGGAAGTGTGAGCTTCAAGCTCAGCCACCACGACCGGTTGGTTGCCATGACAAACAGTCAGCTGGGAATTCACCCAAAGAAATTACAATGAACGGGACGGGGCGGCGGCGGCGTCAGGGGGGGGGCAAAAGAGTAGCGGAGGAAGATGAGGGGTGGGTGGAGGACAAACGAAAAGCGGAAGCAGAAGGAGTAGGTGGGATCCCAATCACAGCTTTGATCAGGCTAGTAAGACAGTTAACCAATGAAATAGGTCCCAACTTACATCTGTGATGCTCAAACTATCTTTGCAAAAATTTCTTTTCTCATGTTCAACCAGTTTAAAAAAAAAATTCCAGTGCAATAAAAACACTCATTACTACGAAACTTCCATATTCGTAACGAAGAGGTAAAACACGACAAAAAGAAACTACAGTGGAGTACGTGAACTAACAACCTTTCTGATACCCGACTAATATATCGATAGTTCTTTCCCATATTCTTTGACTGCTCGCTACTATTATTTCTATCCCCGAACACCTTTGAAAACTTCAGCGTCACTTCTTTTTTACTCTTTTTCAGTTTTAACCACAATCTTCACCCTGTTCTGCCATAACTGGACACTTTTCAGACACGCAAGCTTCTTCTGCTTTGTCTACAAAAAAACAAAAACACAGAGATATTGGAGACTTACAGCGCATGCTGCTTCATGCTCTGCATCGCCATCCTTTGGCTGCACTTGCACTGTTTCACAGCTCTGTGCTTCTTGCTGTGCTTCATACTTATGGATTTTGTGTAAATATTTACCAGAGACAACTTCATTGTTTACCTCGGCCAATAACTGAGGCCCTAGTTCGAACTGGTATTAGAAAGTTCAACAGTACCTGTTATATTGTGATACTGTGTAGTATTCATTCACATTTGATTTTTTATCATACTTTTTCATTGAAAACTCTTAAAAATACTTTTAAAATGAATATTTCTTTATCTAGAACTATTTCTGGGACTCAGGTTAAAAAAACAAACAAACGCTGTGATACGTTACATAGTGCTAGCCTAAAAAATCTCCAAAAAGTAGTCATATATTTTCTCTCGTGGTAATGTTGGCAGGACGCCAATCTCACATTACAGCATTTAGACAATTCACTAAGTATGGGATGCTGGAAACTGAAAGTGAAACATGCACCTTCTCTCAATGTTGCCTTAATTAATTCAAAGACGGTTGAGCCTCAATCAATCCAATAGGATTCAAGGATTCAAGATTCTTTATTGTCATCACATCACATGTGGTACATGAGGTGGGACGAAACTGTAATTCCACGGTCCAGTTTAAACCCTGAGAGCAATTGTAAAATAGCTAAAAATAAGAGGAATATAATAAAATATAAGAAATATAAAATAGTAAGATTGGTAAACACAAAATATACAAAATACTAAATTTAGGAAGTCGTCATAGCGGCAATAAAAATCCGAAGTTCAAATTTGCTGTAGCAGCATGGATGGTTAATGAAGTGACATATTAAAGCGAGATATTAAAGTAATCAGTGCCGGTTAAATAACATTTTTTTATTTTATTTGTGATTGTCGTTGCTGTGTGCTTGAGAGTCTTACAGCTTCTGGAACGAAGCTGTTTCTCAGTCTGGTGGTTTTGCACTTTATGCTCCGCAGCCTCCTGCCTCAGGGGAGCGGGACAAAAAGTGAGTGTGCTGGGTGTGTGGGATCTTTCATGATACAGGTAGCCCTTTTCCTGCATCTGGAGGTGTAAATGTCTGTGGTGCTGGGGAGGCTGACTCCAACAGTCCTCTGTGCAGCCTTCACCACTCTCTGCAGGGCTTTCCTGTCTGCAGCAGAGCAGCCTCCATGCCACACGTTGATGCTGGAGCACAAGATGCTCTCCACCACACATCTGTAGAAGAAGGTGAGAACTGAGCTCCCGAGTCCAGCTCTTTTCAACCTCCTGAGGAAGTAGAGCCGCTGGTGCGCCTTCCTGACCAGAATGGAAGTGTTGTTGCTCCAGGTGAGGTTGTTACTCAGGTGTACACCCAAGTACCTGTAGCTGCTGACCACTTCCACCGCAGTTCCTCAAATGTGCACGGGGAGGTGGGCATACTTGCCCCTTCTGAAGTCCACAATCATCTCCTTGGTTTTCTTTACAATAATGCAGAGGTTGTTCTCTCTGCACCAACCCTCCAGGTGTTCCACCTCCTGCCTGTAGCTGGACTCATCACTGTTTGTGATGCATCCAACCACTGCTGTGTCGTCCGCAAACTTCACAATATGACAGCCTGTATGGATAGGCGAGCAGTCATATGTGAGCAGTGTGAACTGGAGGGGGCTCAACACACAGCCCTGAGAGGAGCCAGTGCTGAGGGTGATGGTGGGGGAGGAGATGTTGTGAATCCTCACAGACTGCGGACTGTTGGTCAGGAAGTCCAGGACCCAATTGCAGAGGGAAGAGCTCAGTCCAAGTGAGGAGAGTTTGTTTATCAGGGTCTGAGGAATCAGAGTGTTGAACGCGGAGGTGAAGTCCACAAACAGCATACTGACATAGGAATCCTTCTGCTCCAGGTGGGTGAGGGTAGTGTGGACCACGGAGGAAATGGCGTCCTCTGTGGATCAATTTTTCCTGTATGCATACTGGTGTGGATCCAGTGACGTTGATGGTGGCTTTCATGTGGGTCTGAACCAGTCTTTCAAGGCACTTTGTGAATATTGGTGTGAGGGCTACTGGCCGATAGTCATTCAGACCTGTCACTGTGGAGCTCTTGGGGACCGGGATGATGGTGGCGGTCTTCATACAGGTGGGAACAGCTGCCTGGATGGGGGAGGCTTTGAAGATGCCCAGCGGCACGTCTGAGAGCTGATCGGCTACCGCTTGCATCGCCTCCGCCGGCCCTTTGTCTGCAGCGCTCTGCTCCCCCACGCCGAAGTCCGGAGGAGCTGTAGTCTGCCCAGCGTTGCTCGGATGTTATTGTCCAAATTCGCTTTTTTCCAGACCAAACTGTCCTTAATCATACAAAGTTCAGTCCTGTTATAACTCATGCGCAGGCGAGTGAGTTTAGACTCGGAACCGACGCAAAAACAACTAAAGGCAGGGTGTTCACTAGGAGCATGAGAAGCCGCTGCACTACTGCCTCTTGTCTAACTAATGGTTTGACCACTTGGTGGCACTCAGCTGAGCTTTTAATACAAAAAATAAATAAAAATAAAGACAGAAAAGGTGACTTTGGCTTCATGAGTAAGACAAACCCTGCAAAACACCAAAATACACACCTTTGGTCTTAGTATACATACAGTATTCAGAAGGATGGTACCGTACATTGTTTAAACTCCATTGCATTACTCTCCTTTCGAATCTTAGTAAATTTATACTCTTTTCCATTTTTTTCATCCTTCACCACAAGTCAAAGTTATTAAACAGATCTTAACATCCTACTTTCTCACAGTTTAAGAAGGTTTCTAAAACTTCCTGCAAAGTAACCTGATGGTTCCTTTTATTTTCCTATATTTAGAACCACATAATGGTAGCATATATGACAAGAAAGAAAGGCTAGAATATGAACAAAATATTACAAATTGATCTATTATAATGCAGACGATGCTAACCTCAAATGATGAGACCCAGTGGGAACTAATTGCCTCCTGAAAAGAGTAGTCCTGTGGGCTCCAAACATTCACAGAAAAGCCAGGAATTTCCATCGCTACCAGTGACTCTGCAGTATTTTAGTCTCTTCTTCTCACATTACTCAGCAGATTGTTCTTTTCATAAATAAATCCAGCATCTAATGAAAATTCTCAATAGACCCAAGTAACCTCTCCATGTAGTCTGAAAGATGCTCTGCTTAGTTAGTCTAAAGTATATTCGAAGTCTATTTTAGTCAGGTTGGTAGTCTAAGAAAAAAAAAAACACACAAAACACCTTTACAATAATTTACACGGCGTCTAAAAAATGCATCACCGGAAATGAAGCCTGTTTTGCCAGCTGGATAATTTCTGGATTAAACCCGTTCTTGCATCGCCACGCCCCAATTCCAACTCTGACTCCTGCTGCTGCAGGATCTAATAGTAAAATGGAGATTCACGAGGAGCGAGGTACTTTCTAAGCGCAACGCTGCTGTGCGACCGAGAGCAGCTGCACATGTCTGACTCACAGAGCCACGGCAGGCTGTTCAGGCTCTCTTACATACGAGTTTCTGACATTCCAGAGTTACCCCACCCCTTACATTCCACTTCATTATCCTCCTCTCTCCTATGACTATCCTTTCCTCCTCGTCATTTTCTTTTCATCCGTCTTCAACGTGCTGGAGGTGGAGCTTTATTCCTGCTCCCTTATACCCATTTCTAGTCAGTAAAAAAACCAGAAAAAAGAAAAAAAACACTGATCGTAAATGAGTCAAAGTGATAAAGCACAGAAGTGGAGGAGGACTGAGACGCAAGGTCATTCTGACTAAAAGTCTTAAAAGTTAAAACATGGTCCTAAAACTTCCTGCAAGGATTTCCTTCAGAGAGATGCGGTAAGAGAGAAAAAATAAAATAACTGGAGGTGCTTTTTGTTTTTAAACGTTATTATTCGTGAAATAACATTCAGACTAAAGCATTTCTTTAAAATGTTTTTAGTCGGCTAAATTAAAAACCCCTTAGTCCTACGGTTTCATTTTATCATTAACTTTTCCCTTAGTGGACGAACGAGAGGAAACTAATGCGTCTGTTCAAGAGCATAGAAAACAACCTATAAACTACCCTTCCATCTCTCTGTTTCGGCAGATTGTAAAGTTGAATACAGCTTAACGTACTATTGAAATAAAAGTCACATTTAACATGACTTACAAAGGAATATGCAATTATGCATTTTTGTTGATAATTGTTGCCTTTTGTGCTTAGATTAGAAAAAGAAAATACTTCTTCTGTAATTGTTTGTGATTGTTGTTTATTGTGAACCACTAATTGAACGGCGTCTTAAAAGTTACTTCTTTCCTCTTCAGGTTATTTTTGATTAGCAAGACATCATAAAAACCGTAAGAACTTCTACAAATTTATCACCGTGGGTTTGGATGCATGTCGAGCGCTAGCGTGCCAATTAGGGCACTGCAAGCATGTTAAACGTGGGCCGCCGACATTATTCCTGCGTGTGTTTGTAGCGCAGTAGTGCGACTGTAGTGGACGGCGCCGTAGCGATATTATGATCCTGTAACCGGATATGCTGGTTTCCATGCTGAGCTGCGCATCCACCCCTCCCCCTCGCCTCCACGTTGGGCTATTTCAGGTTCTGTGGATGCACAAAGTACTAACACACACACACACACACGTTACACTGCTGCAGGTAGATGGAAGCGGCTTTCTGCAGAGAGCATTTATCTCGACATTTGCTGGCGAGCGGTCGCGTTCGTCCTGCCGTTTGTCACAGTGATGCGCCCGGGTCTGCACACAAGGGTGACGCTCTCCGAGCTCACCTCTGTGAGACGCGTTTACGTGATCGTCTTTTCCCTTCCTCTCTCTCCCTCACTTACATGCACAGAAAAAAAAGAGCACAATGTCCTACTCGTAAACACATTCCAGGCCAAAGCCAAAGGAAGAGATAGTGCATTGTGACCCCACTACGTTCGGTCACAGCTACACTTCCACAACTTACTCTCACACCGTGACGAAAGCCACAACTATCATTCAACCAATGCTATTAAAAAGAAAAAACACGCTTCCAGTCCAGTTTCAGTCAATAAAATACATTCTCCATGTGCATTTTCTGTATGAAACCAGGAAACTACACTTCCTAGCAGCTGCAGTTTCCCTGGCACGATCAGAAACCACACACATGAATGTGACAACATGACACGCTTGGAGACGCAACACTCAGCAAATCAAGGCGCCGATACAATGGGTCAAAGAAGAGCGAGGGGAGATAGCGAGACACGCTCTGAACGGCGGTTATTTTGTCTTTTCGATCTGAAGTGTCTCAAGGCCAACGAAGCCGACCGGAGTTTATTATGATATAATATTTGGAAAGAGAGCAAGACGATGCAGCGCAATGGAAGCAACGAGTCTTCGGACTTTCAAACGGGTGGGGGGGGGGGTGTTAATTGTTTCTATATACCTTAATATGTATTAATATGCATCTTAACACTAGACGGTCTACAGTTATCATCTCTGATCTTGGGTGGTACAGCCAATCAGATCCAAGGAAAATAAATGGTGCTCCTGGATTGGCCGATTCGCCGACGTAGGCCGAAGCCGTAGCGTCGCTTCGAGGTACTTCTGCATTTTCTTTGGAATATTTTAGATGTGGAGCCGTGGTTCTTCCAGAAATGCTGAACCGCTAAATAGCCGGGGATCCAGCTTTGGTCTGAATGTTTTATCCTTTTTACGTTCACAGAGGGAACTAAAAGCGAAACCAAAACCTGTCACTAAACATGTGAGGATGTCTCGTTTGTTTATTGGCTCATTGATAGGCTGGAGAAGAAGACGCGATTATGGAAAACAGATGGCGATCAGTGCATAAAGAAACCAGCGTTTAGGCAAAGTTATAACCTCAATCGCCTCTGTAATATTTTACCATTTAAAAATACATGGAGATAAAGTAAACATGTGCAACAGAAATATGTTATGCTCACATAATTCTGAGCCAAACTAGTATACATAGTTGTGCTCACAGCTGCTTTTCTTATGGGCTTTAGAACCTGAGTTTTAAGACTATTTCACTTTGTGTAAATTTTCAGTCAATCTTAAATGATGTGCATTTAAAAAAAAAACAATTTTTTCTCATTTGCATTTATGAGCTTTTGGGGTTTTTTTGTACAATGTTTGATATACAACTTTCATGAAATACCTTATAGGTATTTCTGGCATACCTATTTAAAAATGTCCTTATATTACATCCTAATAAAAGATGTGCACACAATTGGTATTCAGAGCCGGATGCTTTATAGATATGGTGAGGTCTTCTGAAAATGAACTGCTTGCTTTTATAAATCCAGATTGATAGGACCAGTGTTCAACTATTTTTTGCAGAGGTGCGGATAAATACTAAACAGACAAGAGCATTTACAAAAAACGTTTCATTGAAACTTTGATAAAAATAAAAAAAAACAAGGCCATTGATAATACTGGATCCGTTTTCAGGGATAACATCGTGTTTGTGTAGCGAAATGTTTTTTCTGAACTGTACTTTACAGCTAAAAACATATAGAAAGATTTAATAGAGCCATAAAAGGGTGAGAACTCAAATTAATTTAGCTGAGAAAGTATGGTCAGGCTGCTATAAACATATTATTCAGTTGAAGAGTTTATAAAAAAAAAGATCTCATTTGGTTACCTGGCTTTTTTAAACATATGGCCACACAGACTTAAGTAAGTGCTGTAAAAGCAAACGAAGTGGATTAGCAGTCCAAGTGCTTGTTCGATCAAGGACTGCGAAATATCCTCTTTGCTGCCAGGATATCGAACTGTTAGTGTGTCTCATGTCGATATACAGCTCCCATTTTGGTTAGAGGCCTCTGCAGAATAGTTGGAAGACTGACTCCTACTGGAGATACTACCTGCCACCAACTACACCATCCACAACGAGCGTTTAAAGACGCATTGATGTGAGTTACGAAAACATTTAACTTCTTCTTTGAGATAAAGTATTTTTGGGAGTTTGAGCTGAACTTCTTGCAATGTGACGTCTTCATCTCCCTTAAGTTCAAAGAAACCAAAACAAAAAGTTCTCATAACCCAACCACATTATTACTTTCACAGACATGTCTGAAATATTCAACAAGACACAGTAAAGAGGAAACTGCTTACAGTAAATCCAAAATATGCACACCCCTGTGTGAAACGTCTAGGTGTCCAGCGATACAACAAATAAGCCTAAAGTCCTTGTGGGAACTAGAGAAAATATTTGGTATTAGGAAAAAAAATTATCTGTTATTAACAAAATTGATGAAAGAAAACAAAAAACAAAAAACAATCCAAGAGCGACATGGACATCTTTGTGTTTTATATTTCAAAAGAGAAACACTCTGGTTTAGCTAAATCTTTCTAAACCCTTGTAAAGAGGACGCATTATGGGCTGATAAAAATCAAACAAAACTGAAAAAACAGCCTGTAAATATGAAATATACACCCCACTTGACACAGTAAAACAAGGCGGTAGCTGCGTCATGCTGTGGAGTTGGCTGTGTTTGGATTGTGGAAACCGGAAAAAAAAAAAGGCTTTCCTTTCCAAACCAACAAAAGAACTGCTTCAAGAAAGCAAATCTGAGAAACTAACATGAGGGAAAATATGCAGAAATATTGAAAGCCAATTGATTTAAAAAACATAAATATTTAACAGAGATTTTATGGTTAAATGTATTGCATAATTGCTTTTTAAGATCAGTGCGCCGTCACTTTAGATAAATGATTAATATTACATCTAACTCACATGAAAATTAGTCCCGTTTCTGTTAAATACAAAAGATTTATGTATTAATTTATTAAGTGGGAAAGACGAGTCACCGCCGCAATAACCAAGAGCACGAAGAGCGGGAGGCGTCGTCCACGTGTGTGTGAGTGTGTGTTCCCTCAGAGTGATCATAAACGCTCACATGACAGGGGTCAGCTGGCGACCAGAGAACTCCCCACAAGCCCTTACGTAATGACCGAGCAGGTTGCAAAACACTACAGACGTGCAAAACGCCGAGTCTACCTGAAAAAAAAATACCAAACTAAAACAACAAAAAAAAAAAAAAAAGGAAGTGTGATGATAAGAGCTTCAGAGACGGAGAAGGACCAGGGGGAAGAAATCAGTTCAGAAAGATTAGCGAACATCTCGACAAGAGCGACTACAGCCGATTCACAGCGTCTACGCCGGCCTTTAGCTACTCAGGAGGATCGACAGGAATTAAAGCTGAACATCAGAGACGGCGGCAGATATGTCGACGAGGAGTGCAAAGGTCAGGGACAAGGGTGAAGGAAAAAGCTGTGCCTGTGGGCCAGTGTTTTGCTCCTGTTCACAAGTAAATTGCGTCAATTTTTATCAGCGGAGCAGACGTTAAAGGCGACGCTTTGGGAGAAGGAAAAACACACAAGAGAACGTCTTCCTGCACAACAACGCAAAACAAAAACTAAAAAAGACAACCGCTTCACGCTCAAGATGACGACGAGGATTACTTTTATGCAACGGCGCCGCCGCTGTTGATCCAAAGGTCAAGCCCACATGCACAAATCAAAAGTGAGTTTGTGTGCACGTCCAGAAATTCTCCGCTCCGCGCTCGCAAACTCCCTCCCGTGCGCGCTCACTCTTTAAGTCTATAAATAAAAGGCAGAAGAAGAGAGCAGATTTAGGTCAGCAGACGTGCCTACATGCTGCTGATCGGGTTCTTCTCCCGCTGCCGAAGCGCCGAGGAGGGAGGGAGAGAGAGAGAGAGAGAGAGAGGATTCTGGCGACGAGCATCGGGAGCCAGGGGAGTCAGCGCCACGCATATGTCTGATTTTAAATCAGCTGCCGGCGTGTTACTGCTGTACGCTAACACAACGCCCACCTTCAGCATTTAGCCTCGTCCCCTCCATCACTCTTTAAGTCTTGATTTTTAATCCTAAACATACTGATCTCAGCTTTCCAGGAACCCCACCCGACCTGCATTGCTGCCTTGCTCAGGCTGAGGAGCGCGGCAGCGGGCGAAGCGGACGTCTCTTTATCGAACAGGCTAGGCCGAGTTTGCGCCGCTCTGTCCCGAGGCCACCACACATCGGACGTCCTGATCCGGCTGAAATCGTGCGGCTGTTCGAAAAGCAACAGGACTGTTTGCCACAAAATCTATTAAATGTTAAAAGTAAATTAAAAAAAAAAAAAATCCAGGTAATGCGAAAATAATTTACAACTTGTATAAAGAAACATAAACCAGCAATGTTTTGATAAGCTATTGAAGAGGCATCTTCCATTACCTTTAATTTATGTGATGAATCATTCACACCAATTAATACACAAGCCCAAAGAAGTCCATCTTAATTTGGTATGTTGTGATTCATAATCACAATAAATTAGCATTTATGAGGATGTAAAACTCCAAAAACAGTCTGAATAGTCATTTTTACTTTTCTCCACACAGTTTGTTCTAATAGATCGTTGACAAATTGCAGTTTTTGTGCAGGTTAGCGACTGAAATTATGCCCCTGCATGCAACTGGAGACCCAAAGAAGCCCATTTTAATTTGCTACGTTCATCAACGGCGTTCGTTGTGACCAAACGACAAGGAGAGCGGCAAAAACAACCACTGTTGCTAATCCATCTCTTTTTACCCACACGTTTTTCCTTCGACTCAACTTTCCGCCAACACTTCAGTGCAGCCTCGCTCTTTGGCTGGAGCCTTTTATGGCTTACCATCTAGCGTAGGAAATCAACAAATGCCTGCTTATCACTTTTAAGTGTAATAAATCTAAATATTGAACGTGTGACCTGGATGTGTCGGCGCGCGGTGGCTCTTGAATGACTTCAGTTAACGCGACTCTCCTACAAACTCTCACAAACCCTCAAAAAAATATTAATAATAATGTTTTTCTTCCACTCAACTTTCTATCAATATTTCTTGACAGTTTTTTGTCTGCGTCATTTTCATGTTACGAGTAGGTTTTAGCGACAAAAATTAATCCGTCAGCAGCGTCCCACAAGGTTAACTTTACGAACTGGCTTTTCAGGTATTCTCCTCGCCGAGATGCACCTGTGCAGCACAACAACTCTCTCGCATGTTCCTGCGCCCGCGTTTGGTCTGGGGGTTTAAAAGAAAAGTGAGGAGAAGAAGTGGAGGGACCTACATGCTGCTTGTGGGTCAGAACCGAGCAAGCAGGAGGGCACAGGAGCTGCTGTCACCAGGACATGGCTGCAGATTACAAAACAGAGGCTCCCTCCATCACAACTGCTGTTGATTGTGGTGAATATGCACAGAAAACACCAAAAAATGCCCTTATAAACTAATAAAGTGCATTAAATGCGTTTATTTGTCTCTAGTTTGGGTTTACTGGATAGTTTTATGTTGTTCTAAACTCCTATTTTATTGTCCTGGCTTTCTTTTCTTCTTCTTTTGTTTTTAAACGTCTGTGGAAAGTTTATCTGACGCTTTTTTCACTCCACAGTCCCGAACCCAGAAGCAGAAGGACCGCCCCTGTGTCAGCGAAAAAACAAACAACAACAACAACAAAACAGGGGGACACAAACACAGAGGCAGAAACTTCCCCGGAACCTGAACTGTGTACCGACACCGGGACACCAGCAGCCGCCGTCTCCAGTTATCCGTCCACCAGTTAACGGTTAACGGTCACCAACGGCTAACGTCTCTCCCTCTCCGAGTTTAAACTTCGTTTCTTTTTTTGTTGTTGTTGTTTAAACACAGGTTTTAAATGTAAAAAAAAAAAAAAAGTCTCACCAGATCCACGTCCGCCGGCGGTCCACGGAGAAACATGAGGAGTGGGGTTTTAAACACAATCCCGTCGGCTGCTCCGCGCTCCCGGAGACTCTGACACACAATGGCGCTGATGGGGAGAAAACAGCCTCCGCTCGCTGGAAAGCTGCTGCTGCCTTCACGGCGCGTCGGAATCACCCGTCACCTGCAACGAGACGCTGCTTTTTAAAATCCTCCTGCGATCAAACTCATCTTATCTGTTGATTCAAATTAAACGCACGGAACATCACTATTTCAAACCTAGAATAAATACATAAAAATCAACTTTAATATGTAGACTTTTTTTTAAAAACTATATTTTAACTGTTTTCTCCCAAACATTAAAAAAACAAACAAATTAGGAGGAGTTAATCTGTAATTGTTTTTATTATATTCTTGCTAAAACATCAGTTTGGGTGTTTTAACCCACTTTGGTTCATTGCTGTCCTGTTAAGATCTAATTAGGTAAGTCGGGGAGGTTTACGAAGGTCCCGTGAAGGCACCAGGAGAAGCTGAAACCGAGCAGCTGCCGGGAGAGAGGAGTTAAGCCCCGCCCCTCTTCGACGGCGTGAACGCGGACACGCACGCTCACTGTAAAGACTTTGACTTGGAATTGTATGGAGGACCAAAAGCGCCAAATAATTCTAAATTTAAAAAACGTATTTATTCAAAGAAACATATAAAACATGTTATCTATTATCATAAATTGGACAATGATTAATTAATAAATCCTTTCAAAATTCTACATTTTTTATTATTTTAGTAATAATTTAATCAAAGTTGAAAAAATACAATATAGTAACTATTATTAAAAAACAAAAACCATTATAACAGAATCCTTTAGGCATAATGCATTTATTGTGAAATTTTGTGTTGTATTGATAACTTCAAATATATACAGAAATAATTAAACTTAAATAAAAAATACACATTTTAATTAAGTGAATAGAATTTTTAATCTCTTTAATTAAAAATTATAGATTAGTTATTTACTGGACAGGGGCATCTTGTAAGTGTGCAAATTTATCAGGAAGTCATGTTTTGCTTTTGTTCTGCTTTTTTTCAATAGTATGGTAATAAAAAGGTACCTCACTTTTAAATTACAGCTAGGTACTCGACAGAAAAGAGTTACATTATGTTCACTGATTGCTAAAGGTGTGAAATGTGAGCTTTTATGTTAATACTTCCTTCTCAACTCTAATCAAATCGCTACGTTTAAGATCACAGCAGCAGGCCATAATATGGTGTCATTTCAAAATAAGAGAGCTACAAGTATGGATCCTCTGTATCAATCAAACTGTTTAGCTCCAGTGAAACCTCGTCTGCAGGGTTTCCCATAGCCAGACTCGGTGTTCCACTGCATGAACATGTTGCTTCTGCAAGTGAATGGAGATCTGATTTTAGGTCTGTCTTCATCTCTCTGGACTCCGAGTTGACTCATGAATGCCGAGCAGCGAGGAGGGGATGGCTCTAAATAAAGATTTCAGGTCAAAAACAGGAAATGGCTCCGTGAGCAGGGAGGGCAGGGCCATAGCAACACCAACTGGAGAGCAGCGCATACAGATTCCCTCCCTCCCTCCAGCTCTCCTTCTCCATCTATATTTATTTATTTCTTGCTTCTCTTTCGCTTCCTACTCTGAGCGGCAGCAAGATTTCAAAGCACAGTCGCTCACGTTACACCAAAGGTGTTGCAGTCGTGTTGGGTTGGCCTTCATTTCCTTTTTTCCGTACTCCCTGGAAAAGTAACTGCTCTCGCTCATCGTTCAGAGCATGAAGCCACATGCTGGGTGCATCCGTCACTGTGTTGCACCTTCGGGTGGTAATGTGCTGGACCGAAGTAGATGACTGTCATCTCAATTAGATCATAAACCATCCTGGTTCCATTTATACTCATAGTGGGAGGAGGGCTTCTTTTTTAAATACATAACCAGAGTATATTAATGCAAACAGACAGAAGAGACAAACTATGTCACCACCCAGTGAGGCTGATTACAATTTCGTAATAAGTTAAATAATTTCACTTATTTACTGGAAAAACTAACATGGATACTTTCTGATATTAATTTACAAGACAAAATCTATACATTCTTATAATAATAGGCATATTTATGAAATTTAAGCTTAAGTTTCTTCAATTAAAATTCAGTTATAAAATATTGTATTAGTGACAAAAAGACAAATTTAATACTTATATTATATTATCCGAGCTTCATTAAAGATTTGTTGCAGAGACTGATGGCTGTAGGCAGAGAAGATCTGCTCTAGCGGTCTGTGTTACTCCAGATCTCTTCAAGCCTCTGACTAAAGACACTCGTATAACAGTCTGACAAAGAGAATGTTCAGGATTGTGCATAATATTCTTCATTTTATAAAGAATCCTTCCTTGCAATCTCCAGATGGTGCACAGTATCTAACTTATTAGCCAGTAGTCTGACTTTACTCACTTACTTTCATACTTCCTGCCCCTTGCTTCAGCTCTGGACCCAGAGCATCTTCTTTTCAACTTATCTGGGATTTATGTCATCAGTTTAGCTATTATTTGAGCTTTTGTTACCCGATTTTTGTTTCCAATGGTGTGAAAATAAAATAAATATCAGAACAACTATTCCAGCAGCACAGCATCCAAAACCAGAGAGAGTAAGTCGTCCAAAAAAGTATCCAAATGATAAATGCAGCCATTTCTGAAACAAATACACAAGAAGAGGTTGACGTAAATTTGAGAGATGCACGTCTGGATATTTAACACAGTATAAGGTATCTGAATAAAATCTCCTGGTTGCAGACTTGCCACAATCACTTGAAAGGGATCCGGAATACAAAACGGACACAGGAAGGAAGAAGCAGAAACATGGCTGCGCCCGGAAAAAAGTACTGATACAGGAAAAGAGCCCGGATCTAAGTCACACCAGGTGTTTGATCCTCGAATCGACCAATAAATGTCCTGGTTCAATTACAGCTGGTGTTTAAACAGTCGTCCTCATCAGGCTGTTCACATTGAGACATCATGAGACCAAGACGACACCTAACAATGGATCAACAGTACCTGGCCATTGCAATGCTTCAAATAGGACGATCTCAGACGGACGTGGCCACTGAGCTCAGAGTGTCATCAGCAGGTTAACAGAGATACCGAGAGACTGGAAGAGTTACAGAAAGGCGTAGAAGTGGACGTCCTTTGGTCACATCCCATGCTGATGACCGCTACATTACAATGCCCTGAGAAGCCGGATGATGAATGCCACTCAACTCCAGGCAGGTTTGAGGGAGGTGAGAGGCACCCAAGTATCACGTCAGACAATTGGAAACCGTTTACATCAGCGTGGTCTGCGTGCTAGACGACCTGCAAGGGTACCTGACCACACCAGCAGGCACAGGCGTCATCGTCTTGCACGGGCCAGGGAGTATTTACGCTGGACAAGGGACCAGTGGAACTCAGTGCTGTTCTCTGATGAAAGTCGATTCACGTTTAAGCAGAAATGATGGCCGCCAATGATGTTGGAGACGTCAAGGAGCGCGCTATGCATCAGCAACCCGAAAGCCAAATATCCCTAACTTTTTGAGAGTAGCATATATATATGAAGCACCAAAATAAGGTTGGTCTCATTTGGACACCTGCAGACCACGGCGGAGAAGTGTTGGCACAGTTGCCTCTTTTCCACAGTTATGTGATATGCAGAAGTAAAGAAGTTGTGGACTGAAAGTCGGCAGAGGCCATGTGAAGCACTGCCGATAAAAACCTTATTATAGGATTGTCAAGTGTTCTAGAGAACACACAGTTCACCAGAGTACACCTAAACCAAGGCCAGTGTGGACAAAAGCGGTAGTGTTTTTCCTAAATTTCCCATGAGCACCAGCGCATAGCGTGGTAAAATCCGGATCTCCCGGTCGCCTGCAGTTGGATTAAAGTACATTTCTGTTTCCAGTGCCTGTGTGAAGGATGAATAGCGATGAGGTGAGGAATCTAATTTTGGTGAAACAATGTCAGATGATGATGTTGAAAATAAGAAACGGGGGAAGTGACGTATGCAGTAAAGTTTTTTTTTTTACAGCAATATGCAAACCAGTGTAGTATGAGTTGGTCCACTGGATTTAGTGAGTAGCTTAGATCAGAGCTTTTAGAATTTTTGACTCACCCATGCTATAAAAAGAGCTTTAAAGTAGTCCGAACATGATGAGACAAATGCATTAAAGCAACACTAAAGAAGTTTCAGTTTTGGACGATTTTGGCGACCAGTTAGAACAAAAGCGGTTGTGTTTTAGCCTGAAGAAAGACTTCATTTCCCATGAACACCCGCGCATAGCGTCGTAAAATCCTCATCTCCCGGTCGCCTGCAGATGGATTGGAGTACGTTTCTGTTTCCAGTTAATGTGTGAAGAATGAATAGCTATGAGGTGATGAATCTAATTGTGGTGAAACATTGTCATATGATCATGTTGAAAATAAGAAACTGGGGAATTACGTTTGCCGTAAAGCAGTCAGCACATTTGTAGTTATTTTGTGTAGAAAGGTTCCTGCCACCCCCCTCAAAGTTTCTTAGTGGCGGTTAAAGGGGTACGGACCACCTCGGGCCATGACAGAGGCGTCATTCAACGAGCTGTAAGTCGACGTATAATCACAAAAGTTCTCAAAATATTTTATGAAGGTTGAAAAGTTGCTTCAAGAAGCTTAAAAAAGATTTGCACAAATTTGTCTTCATTAATAAAGTTTCTGAATATTTGTTGCCACACATAAAGATGAGTGAGTTTGCATATTATTATATGTATTTTACAGACTGGGTGACTTTATTTTAACATGACTTAATATTAACTGCCTTGTTTCTCAGTTTTTCTCTTATCCTGGTTTAGTGCTTTTTTGTTGTTGTTGTTTATTTTAATAACCCATTAAAAAGCCTTTAATGCTGTTTTTAAATGTGTAAACTCTTTTATTTATTTTTCTTTACTGTAGAAAGTACTCTCAGCCCCAGTTATTTTGTGTTTATTTAAGCCCAGCTAGATGTTACATAAGGAGGTTTCTGCCTGTTAAAATCTGGTTATTCCTCCCCACTGTTACCTACTGGTTTACTGTACCAACTTTGTGATTAGATGGACTTCTACGGATATGTAAACTTCTCCAGTTTGTATTGACTTAACAAGAGATTGAATTGGACTGGATGAGCCTTAAATCAGATTATATGACTGCATGGTGCTCGAAACTAAGTGGAGGGATTTAAATTGAATTGATTTAGGACCAAATTGGATTCCAGATCACTGGATAAAAAGGGACTGCGTTTTGAATACTCTTTAAAATCACATTGTTGTTGTGGATTGGGGCTCTTTTAAGTCAAATGAACCAAAGGTAACTTCAAATCTGGGCAAAGATTTATTGATATAAAAAAAAAATCTGTTTGCAAATTTGCAAAAGAGACAAAAAAAAACAACTCATAATAAATAACACTAATCTAGGGATACTTTTATCTGTTTTAAATTGAAAAGCTTTTGCATTTCAGGAGTTAACACCTGAGTGATTTCTATTTGTTGTTAAGGTTATGAGGAGAATAAGAGTCTCAGTTTCCACTGGATGAATTATAGACCACAAAACCGGTAGGGCGAGTTTACCTCCGTACATTCCTTAAGATTCCAATATTTTTGAGCCTTTTTTCCACAATAAAATCCTTTAAAATCTTGGCTGTAAAGGCTAAAAGTTAAAGCAGAGAGAGACATCCACATGTGCTGGGAGATTTGAGGGATGTGTGTGGTGAGAAGATTCACACCATTGGATTTGGGCGTGGCACAAAAGGGCCAACATAGAAAGGAAGACCGAGGAGGAGGAGGAGGAGGAAGGCAGGGAGGGGAAAGGCTTCGGCCAAAAAACACCCATCTGCTTTCTTTCCCACTCTCTCTCACTTTGTCTCTACCTCCTCCTATTCTCTCTTTGTCTCTTTACCAATCTGTTTATTTGTGTCCATCTTTTCCCTGTCTGCCCAATGCACAGCTGTTGCCTCAGTCACAAAGTCCCCCACGGGGTCGTTATGTTGAATTGTATTAAGTATCCGCGTTTAGCTCTTACAGTTTTTCTTCACTGCTTTCATGCAAAAGTCAAACCAAACTCCACATTTCCAAAAAGGATAAAAACAAATATTCATTGCTGTAGTCAAAATTTGAAGAATTTGTTGTGTTTTTATTTTTCAAACTATATCTAAAGTCTGAAATACGGTATCAATCAGAGGATTACATATATATATATATATATATATATATATATATATATATATATATATATATATATATATATATAATCTACTACACAATAAGAAACACTAATTATTGATATTTTATTCTTTCTTTAATATGGATTTGCCAACATAACTTTCATTATCCTCTCTTGCAACACATCAAAGGGAGAAAAATCATTGTTGCATGCCTGATTGCTGTAATATCAGGGCTGGCCCAAGGCATGTGCAAACTAAGCAGCTAGGGTTAGGTGTAGGTGAAGAAAAAATATTTTGTTTTGCATGTATAGGAAATGATTTTCGTGCGATCATTTCCTATTGATGATAAAATTGTAATGTAACTTTGATTATGGAGAAATCAAGGAAAAAATTTATATATATAAAATTTCAAACTGCCTTCGGGGCCCCCTAGTGCCCGGAGTAGCCATGATCATCTAAACTTCTAAAGCAGTGTTGGAAGGCAAGAGGGAAAAATAATAACAAAATCACAAAATTGACAAATTCTTTAGGTGCAGAAAAATAAAAGAGGAAAAAAGTGGAATAGAAAAAAAAACAAGATAAAGGTGCTGTCATAGTTTTCAGGTATCTGACCCACATAAAACAGAAGACTCTCAGGAGTACAATAATAACAGAGTTTATTCAAATGTGCTGGTGAATCTTGGAGCAGGAAACAATGGTCAAGCCAGGAGGGGGAATCCAGGGAACTGTGACAGCGACGCGGGGGACCGGAGACTTCCAGAGTTGAGACGGAGAAGGTGAGTTGATGAAAGTTGTACTTGGTGAAAATAGATAAAGAGCTTACTTGGTGATGGATGTTTGCGATGCCAGGGAGGAGTGAGTGAAGAGACTTTCCAGCGGAATCCAGGTGGATGGTTGTCCAGGGGTGGCAGGGCGGATGGAGTGTGGCTGGAGCGAGCAGACCGAGCTGAGCATTGAGAAGCGGAAACCAGAGTGGTGACTTGTCTAAGGGATCTTGGCGGGGTGAGTATGAGCACGGATGAGAAATGAACCAGGAGTAACAAACAGTCAGGCGACGACAAGCTGGTTCACCGCTCCCTTTAAACTGCTCAGCTAAATCAGCCTCAATGAGAAGCACCTGGGCAGGAGCCCAGGTGTGGAAACAGCTCCAGCCGGCTGGTGCTCTGGCGACCCCCAGTGGACAACCTGCGAAGGTGCTGAAAAGTCTGGTGCATCTGCACTATGTTTATCAAATAGACTTGTGTAGCTGTTAAAAGAGAATTACCTTGCTAGTGACCTTAAACGATCAAGTTAAAGGGCAACTAACTCCCTTGTGAGAGCATTTCCCTGCCCCCAAAAGTGGGCGGTACCAAGAGAGTCGGAGGAGCGTGGCCAATTGTGGGGCTAAGTAGTTTAAAGCGGGGCAACACTTACATCTGTCTTTCTAGGTGGAAGTTTCCCTCACATCCCATCAATCGCAGCTGGTTCATTATCAGAAAAACATTTTTGAATCGTTTATTGTACTGCAGAGTATTCTGAAATTTACGATTATGTACAAAACGTCATCAAAAACCACAAAAGTAAACGATAAAAATACTATTTTTAAATGCACATTCCTTGTTTCGATTGGAATGTATTCGGATCAAAGAACCCGAACGTATCGTTTACGCCGACACAAAATATATAAATCCAACAATGACACGCTCCAGATTTTTTTCAGAATAGAAGCTCTTTCACAGTCATCAAATTTTTATTAACCTGTCACACAATCAGAATTTTCGCTGGTGCCCAATTGGTAGCTTTAGGGACGTTGATGAGTAGCAGATGATGCAAGTTATGAGCACCTTTTGTTACCTTTAGTACTCTAGCCGTGTCTGCTTATTTTGGTTGTATCACAAGTCTCACATGCATGAGCAGCCACATTGTGCACCAGAGTACACCTAAACCAAGGCCAAACTGTTTTTTTAGGTGGACCAGAGGTCACTTTTTAGTCTGCACTGGGGTTCGATTACACGTTCAAACCTCTCTAACAAATCAGACTTTCTTGGTTAAAATAATAAAGTTCAACTAGAGTGGATTAAATAGTGCCGGTGTAAATGGAACCCTAATCCGTGATCGGTCTGCTTTGTTTCTTGCTCTTCATGATGCCAATATTCTTGGAAAAACCCACTAGGCAAGGCAAGGCAAGGTTATTTGTATAGCACATTTTTGTGTACAAGACAATTCAAAGTGCTTTACCTTACACTACAACAATGGATTTTTATATCTATCTAATTATACTCTGATTAATATGGAGAACAATAGAATAAGTAGAAGAAATAACAGGTCTACAAGTAAGATGAAAATGGGTGGATGAGCAGAGTTATATGCAAAATCTTTTTTTATGCTGCCTAACTAAGGATACGAACTGGACACAGAAGTTAAGTGGACTCTGACACGTTAGTGCCTTCACTGCTTCATCCCTAAATGTCTGTTGTCTAAAAACACACAAAAGATTAAAATTAAATCCAAAAAGGCAGTGTGACCCACAGTTACAACATATCTCGCTCAATTGAGATAACTGGCCACGGAAAGCTGCTCCGGGCAGTGATGCAACCCTGATATACTGCAAACACGACGAAGGTGGACTGTATGACTTTGGTCCTGAACTAGAGAATAAAGCGCTTCAGAGATTTCTTTAGCTGCGGTTGGACATCTCGGGTCCTTTAGTTTAAGCTTTAGAAACTGCTGTAAACACCTGCAGTTTTGTTGCCTTAGTAATTAGCTAATCTACACACAGAGAGGTATCAAATCAAATCATTACCAAGCACCACAATTGGATAGTTTTCCTCAGGAAGTGGCCAAAGTTGATAAATTAAATTTGTTTATGTTGTCTATGTTCCCTTCAACATATTTTCTATATGTATAAATATATAAACATGCGGAAACCAACAAAAAAATATGGAAATCCAATGTTTCTTTGTTTATTTTATGCCTCACCTCACTTCACATGTGTTATAAGAGAAGTTGGATTTTTCTGTCAGGGTTACATGGAACCAGTGTGTGCAGGAGACGGCTTCTGGCTCCTCATGGATCGTTGGGAACAGACATTCGGCAAGAACCAGAGCTGATAAACGGACTGTGGAGTTAAGCTGATTTATTTGGAACAAAATCGACACTTGCACTGAAATAACATCCAAATTCAAGACAAGAAGGATTTGCTCCCGAAACCTTAAACCCTGCTTCAGTAAAACAACAGTTCAAACAAGTTCACTACAGCGTAAGCCTCATTCATGTCCATGTACTATTGCCTAATATTCAATATGGCCCTCCATATCAGGTCGTAATCCCATATTAATGCAGTTATTCTTACAGACGGTGGGGAATCTGTTATGTCAGCTGTATTAACAGATGATAGATCATCATGAAAACGTACAAAACAATATAACTAAACATTTCTGCAGGTCATAAGGTAAGAACGTCTGATTTAGCAACACAAAATGTGTGTTTTGTGTTTGTGCAAATGATTTAGGGACACCCTAAACTTAAGTGAGTATGGGGCTCTTAGCATGAGTTTAAGAAAAACGAGAGCAAAAGCTAAACAGAAAGACAGAAACTGGAAAAAAAAAGAGGGGGATGTGTTTCTTCGTGACGGATAGGACGCCTACAGTGTCAGGTGACTTACAGGAAAGAAGTGGTTGTTTTCTTTCTCGTTCTCTCCCTTGTTCAGTCTGTCCCTTTTTTTTTACCCTCCCTGATGATCGTTGTTTTCTCCTCAGATTAATTAAATGTCAAATCAAGCAAGAACTAATCCGTCAAAAATGTTTTAACATAATAAATAATTCTATTTAAGTCACATGTTTTGGTCTTGACTTTCAACACATACATGATAAGAAACTACCATCTTTGTTAGCTTTAGGGGTTAAGTGTTGTGCTTTGTTGTTTTACTGGATTTAAGTCTTAAATTTTGTAAAAGTAAAAATAAAAAGGTTGACTGCGCGATTAAGTGAGCAGACATCGACCGAAAACTGGTTGGTGAGACACATTCCAGTCCAACAAGTCACTATTATCTGCGCTGTGCGTAAAAAGCAGATCCCTCTGACTAATGGCAGAAAAATACTCAACACAAACGTTCACTTCTGTAGTGAACGGTTGTGAGAGAATACTAGTGACGCAAGTAATACTGGAAGTGAGATTTAACAGTAATAGTCATAGTAAATATATTCAGAGCTGAGGACTAAATCAGTCATTCTAGCATAATTTCATGAGTGTGCGTTTCTTAGCCACGCACATCTTTTGATTCCGTGCCCTAAGCATTGAATCCTCAAGTTGTATTTATTTTTTATACACAACTCAACCCGAAGCGCCCTGAAAAACTCTGTGCAGGAAGAAACTGTAGGGCCAAAACAGGAAGGTCATTAATCTTCTACAGAAAGCGAGTCCACCGAGAAGTCGCGGAGCACCGCAAAGGGGCGGCAGCGATTCAACTTTAGAGATTAACCGGTTGTTTGCCCTTTATTTACCCCTTAAAAAAAGTCATTTCAACATAGTGCAATAAAAATGCTTAACAACAAACAACACAAAACAAATCAGACAGGCAATAGATCAGTAACGTATGTATGTGTTATGTTGTCATAGCAATAAAGGCATGATGTAAAATGATCACAAAACCCAAAATGGCCTTTCAAAATAACGCATCTCCTTTTTGAGCTTCTTCTATCTTTACTTCAAGTAGATTTTTGTCTTAGCCATTATACTGCTATTTCTGTCATGATCTATGTTTTGATTTGGTTCAGTTTGTTGTTAATTTGTATTGGTTACGTTCTCTAGTTTGTTCCTCCACTCTCCTGTTCTCTGTTTTCTTCCCGTGTGTGTGTGTGTTCCCTCATGTGCGTGTTCTCCACTCATTATTCATTCACATCTGTTATTCAATCATCCAATCATCTTCTCCACCAATCACA
>JAVLVB010000135.1:495223-510970 GCA_032876305.1 Orestias chungarensis | reverse complement strand
GTTTTCCGTTTGTTTACATTCTGTAGTCCCGCCTCCGCTTCTTGTTTGTTTACATCTCTCGCGTTTCGTCTCCGGTTGCCTGTAGTTCCTTGTATTGTTTCCTTTACTGTTTATGTTTAATTTCAACCCCAACAATAAATTATTATTCACTCAACTCCACCTCTGCTCGAGTCCTTCAGAAACGACCCCTGACAATTTCCTGTGCTAAGAAATCTCCAGTTCTTGCCCAAAGTGTTGGGGACTCCTGTGTTAAAAAGTTGTGAAATTTCAAAAGAATTGCAGCTGCAGCTGAAAACACACATTGGCTCTGATAAATAGTTGGAGCTCACTTGATTGTGGACAAAAAAAAAGGACAAACCAGCAGATATCTACAAGAAGCAGAGATTTAGAAAGTGTTAATGGTTCCCTCCTTGTCTGTGAAGGAGGAAGAATGAGCCAGTCCTTCCATTTGTATTGAAAGATCTCTCGTACCAGAAAAGCTAATACTTTCTGTCCTTCACACAAGCTTCTGCGCTTCTACAGTGTCTTAAATTGGACATATGAGGGGCTAAAGAGATCCAGAAACTAGAACTCTTTGATAATTATAGAAGCGACTCAGTTAGAGTTTGAATGTTTGCACATTTAATTCTGACATGATTCACCAGAAAACTATAAATCTTACAGATATGAGAAATTCAACTTCTAAAAGTCAAAAGGTGTTTAAAAGTTAAATCAATTCCACAAACCTCACCCTACTGTGAGGTTTTTAAACTTTGAGTGTGCTTCAAAGATTATCTTATCGTGTTATAAATCCCCAAACAGGGCCACGTTTTCTCACTGCCTCACCAACATCGCCATAAAGTCTTTGTTCAGTCTGTTTTCAGAGATTACTTCTTATTGGCTATTTAAATTCTTGGAATGAAAAAAATGATAGATAAGATATGTTTATAACCAAAGCAAAAAGTGCAATTTGCCCTTCTATCTACCTGACCTCATACTCTTTATCGCGACAATGAGATGAGATGTGCTGGTTTTCACCAGGCAGCCATCTTTAAATGTTTCACTCGCCATGTCTCAATCCAATTGTCGCGCAATTTGCAGTGAACTATTCAAATATCGTAAAAAAAATAAAATGCAAACTAGGCAATTGATTTGGAGTGAATAAAACAGATTATTCAAAAGGATAACTTTGTATATTCTGATGGAAACACGGTGAAAATTACATGTCCCAGGATCTTCTGGATCCCAACTTTAGTTTATCCAGCATATCGGCTTTTCTATGAGCCACTGACTCTTTATTTTACAAATGTTAGGTTTTAATTATGGTTCTAGTTAGATTTATCCTTTATCTGCAGCTACATTCTTCCAGTTCACTTGCAAACATTAACTCGTGTTGCTGCTCAATCACCTCTGCTTTTGGTGATGTTTGAATTTTACCACCTCAACATTTTGTTTCATAGACTTGCTCCATATTTTTAGACCCTGTTGGCGGTGAATACTTAACACCAAGTCCCAGTTATTGTTGTGAGTTTCAGATATAAAGGTGAGCGCTTGAAACTTTTTATTTATACCAGAGATTAATATTTTTAAAATTGGACAGGAATTTTGTGAGAGTCAGGTTGTATCAATGAAAAAAGATTTGGTAACATGAACCAGAACCACTAAACACTTCAGGTGGTTCATCCTTTCAAGGTTGCATTTAAAACCAGATTATACCACAGAAAACAAAATAATCTGTCTAAAGTCTTCACTTTCTCTGGATTCGAAGAACGGGGATCCTTCGCAACTCAATCTACCCCAACATTCACTGTAGGCCGGAAAACGGCTGCAGATTTTTGCCCTTGTAAAGATGTTGGAAGAAGAGATACGTAGAGCGAGGGAAAAACTGCCTGTTTTTGCATTAAAGCAATAAAATCATGATCGATGTGTGACACGGATTACATCGTAAAACATCAAATTTCAGTTTTTGAAACTAAAACACATTGAAAGGTGTTATTTTTTAGTGTTTGTTTAAAACAGGTGAGCACAGAGTCATGAGTCCTGGCTTATTCCATAGACAGTATTGCGACTTCCTCTCCTGCTGCTGCCCTCCTACACCAGGCCAGACTGGCTGAGTCAGCGCCGCTGCTCTATCACGATTCAGTCTGACACACTTTCCCTCCCCCCTGCCTTCCCTCATGAATCTCTTCATTCACCCCGAGCTCAAAACTCCTCTTTTTGTTTCCTGTGACCGCGCTCGCTGCTTTTATATACATAGATGTGCCTCTCTGACGATGTATAAGCACCCCCCCCCAACATCAGATACTCCGGGTCCCTCTCTTGTTGATTCTCTCGCCCCTTCTGTCCAGCTCTCTCCCCCTCCCTCCATCCCCACCTCCCCGCTGGCTGTCTTCAGGGCAGCAGAAGGGAAGTGAATGGCTTCGGCCTTCCCAGCTGGTCCCATCACCCAGCAACTCACGGCAAAACAAAAGAGCACGCACGCACACACACACACACAGACAGGTTCACCGGCAGATGAGTTTCTCCATGCTCTCAGTTATTCACGGACAGACATGCAGATGTACCCACGCACCCATACCCCCACCTCTGCCCTTCCAAATTTACATCAGTCCCCCCCACACCAATCATCCGCCTTCACCCCCTCCCTGCAGCACCCTTTCCAGACACCCAGCCCCTTTGTGCGCACTACTCTATACAATAGACGTATGAGCGTGTGTTGGTCTGCAAAAAAAAAGAAAGAAAGCAACAAAAAAAAAAAAAAGGCCGAAGCACAAAAGCTTGCAGTAAAGGCGGTTTGTATTAGCGGTGCATGAAGGTTCACAGTGCAACCCTGCAGCTGCAGAAATGGATGCATTTTTGGAAGGAGATGTCTTGTGTCACATTTTAAATGTTTTAGTGTTGTGAAGGATGGAATCGTCATCGTTTCGAGAGATAACAAGATTTGAACATGTTTCAAAGATACACATTTCTCAACTATGAGAGTATGCTTTGATCTGAAGCTCCCTGACTGTAAGTTTTAGGTTTGCTCTTCAAGGATTGCTCTGCTTTTAGATCAATCCATGTCCCTGAGCCGGACCCTTATCATGGTGGTGCCAACACCATATTTTGTGGTGCATTTGCGGCGTTCCCTACAATGTTGGCGGGAAATTTCAGACAGCAAGTGTTGTAGCTTGCTTTTGACGGTGACTTTTCCACCTTGGAGGAGTTTTTCTATCTGAATCTGCAAATCTCAGCAACTCCTCAACAATTGGCCGCATTAATTCCTCATTGTGTTGTTGCTGTTGTTTCTTTTATGTTCTCTAAAAAACTTCTGGGGATTGTGCAGAAAAGCTGCATTTCTACCGAGAATAATTTGCACACATTTGTTCCTTCGCACTGAATTTCAGTCGGGGATTTCAGAGTGAACTTGTCTGAATATAAATGCACAAAACACTTTTCTGATTTTTCTTTCTCTTTCATATCAAAATGAGGCATTAGTGTTCGTTATACTAAACTGACTACCTTATGTTTGTCTATGTTATGAAATGCAATTAAACAAAAGCCATGTTTCCAATTAACTAATTAAGAGCAAGCTTTAACAAAATTTACGAAATAAAATAAATATAACATGGAATAGCCGTGTTTCAAACTACTGGGTTGGAGAGAATCAACCAGAATCTGCAAAGCGTACGTTTATCAGATGTTCAATACGGTTCATTCCATCAAGTCTATTTATAAAGTGCCAATTTAAAGCACATATAGTCTCGGGTCAATTCACAGAAGAGGAGTTAAAATCGCTTTATTAAACAGGAAGTAGAATAACAAAGTTAGCTACATTGGAATGGAAGCCCTGTTGTGTACGCATTTGGACCACGTAAGTTTGCAACCCTCAGGAAACATTGTGCTGATACCTTAAACTGCCTCAATTATTGCCTTACACAAATCATCATTCAGCCAGAGACCCAAACAATAATCTCCCCAAATGCTACTTTGCACCACTGACACATATTTCAGCCTTCTTAATAGCTACCAGCAAACTGACAGCAGCGTGTAACAAAAGTAACATAATCATTAGATAATAATTGTGCAGCAGCTGGAAGCCAAATTTCCCAAAATCAGTGCTGGCCTGTTAGTTCTCTCTCACACACTCATTTAACATTTATCCCTGGCTGAGTTTATCATTAATGTGGGAAACCTGAAGCTGCCAAAGCAATAAAAGGTCCACTGTTCTGCGACAAACAGAAAGTGAGTGCTCTGCCGTCAACGTAGGCCACATCTGAGTTAAACAAGTTAAACAACTCAGGAAATGCTTCTTAAATGTGATCTTTGGACACGCCAAAGATCGACAGGAGAAAACCTTTAAGATCACATGAATTCATACCTATGAACATTGTACTTACCATACAGGACGGTGGTGGCAGCATCATGGTGCGGAGATGTTTCACTACCAATGGTACTGATGCAACTGTAATAGGTAAACAACTTCCTCCAACTTCTCAGTTTTCTCCTTAGATGGTTCAAATCTGGACAGGGTTTGGGTTTTCAGCCAGAATAATGTATTTTATCAGCTCTCCCAAACAGAGTTATGCTAGAAGGGAACACATGCAGGGTCCTCCCGATCAAGTTTTGATTTTGGTCCGATTTCAACCTAAAATAAATAGTATTGCATTATATCTGCCTGCATATAAAAGCTGTCTATTTCTATCCAGCACCCATAACCAAAGCATCTGCCTAAAGTCCAATAAGAACATTGCAGCCGAGTGTAAAGCTGGTCATGAACAAGATTCACATTTAAATATCGTCTTCTAATTTATATTGTACATGTACTCATGTAAAACAGCCCTGTGTTTAACTTCAAAACGTCTGTATCCCTTCTGCTAATAATAAATAGGTTCATTTTCCTTTTACCTATTGTTGTTAACTATTGATCTCTGACTAAAATCACTTAATCAAGCCTAAAATTTTAATATTCTCTACTACAGTAAGTATGATAGTAAATATGATTGTGATACCAAATCTGGTCAGTAACTGTATCCGATATTCCTAAGACTTTAATAACAGAATCATATTAGAAGTAAATAACTTGTATCTGCACGCCTCTACTGCTAAGCTTATATGACCACATACAAATTAGGAAAAATGCATACATTTGACCCTTTATGTACCGTTTTGACATTTGGATTCATAAAAACAGGTAAACTTTTGGAAGCTTTTAAATAAACCTGCATAAAGTACATAGGAAAAAAACCACAAACCAAAATACCAAACCTTTTAGCATCTGAAACCTTTGATTTTAAAGGTGTTTGTTACACTCACCGGTTCCTCATCACCAGACACTGACAGCGGCACTAGAGTGCAGCTACGCCGTTTTGCGAGGCGCCGCAGAGCGCGTGCGAGGAGAAGTGTGTGGGAGGGGGTATTCCAACAGAGTACATGATGTAACCCACCACTACACAGGTAGTGCAGCCCTGAGTCAGTGCACGGCTAGAGGAAACCCGATAGCCTCCCAAAGGTTCCTCAGCCGTGTGAACGGCTATATGCGTCCATCTATGCCGCATCCATTATTAATGTTTAACGTCTTCTTGTTGGCTTCCATCGCGTTGCTTTCTCTGCCGATGCTGCTTTAACTGACATCTGATCCCACTTCTCCATATGCGTTTCTGCACACGAGCGTGTTTGTACACTCAGTTAATGGGCCTTAGACCCGAACTTGTTTTGTCTTGTCTAGCCTGGATCTCCTGATTGTAGCACGACAGATGGCAAACCGTGACCACATCAGTAGAAAATACCACAGCGAAGACCGACAGCCTTTTACGTGTCTCATGTCAGTCTGAAAATTGTAAAGACTTAGAGGGATGTCAGGCTTGCTTTGGCTGCTTTCAAGCTCAGTGTTTTCTTTCAAATACTGACATCATTGTACAGAGGGAGAACCTAACCGCCCGGCCTAAATATCAGCTACAGCTGAATCTTTGAATGATAACGATATAAATATCACCACACTGTTGTAAAATTAGTGTTTTTTGCCTCTCAACACAATACATTTTAAGAAATTAGATCCATGTCTGTCCAGTGTTTTTATACAGACACTATACAGCAACTACAGGTCATTTAACCTCTGTGTTCCACAAGGCTCTATTCTAGTTTCACTATTGTTCTCTTTTTACACAACTCAAAGAGCTGCCATTATTTACTCTTTGATCGCAATAAACTTCAGAAAGAAGGAAAAATTGCACAAATTAGAACAAGCTCTAGTTTCTAAAACATATTTACTTGTGATCTTATGGTCACCAACGCAGAGCCATAGAAAAATCATTGAAGCAACACTAAGTATCTTTTCAAACTTCATAAAATATTTTCATAACTTTTGTGATTATACATCGACTCACAGCTCGTTGAATTACACACCTCTGTCTTGATCCGAGGCACTAAGAAACTTTGAGGAGGGTGGCAGGAACCCCACCACACAAAACATCTCCAAATGTGCTCACTGCTTTACGGCATACGTAAATCCCCCGTTTCTTATCTCCAACATCATCATCTGACATTGTTTCACCAAAATTAGATTCGTCACCTCATAGCTATTCATTCTTCACACATTAACTGGAAACAGAAACGTACTCCAATCCATCTGCAGGCGACCGGGAGATGAGGATTTTACGACGCTATGCGCTGGTGTTCATGGGAAATGAAGTCTTTCTTCAGGCTAAAACACAACCGCTTTTGTTCTAACTGGTCGCCAAAATCGTCCAAAACTGAAACTTCTTTAGTGTTGCTTTAATGCATTTGTCTCATCGGGTTCGGACTACTTTAAAGCTCTTTTTACAGGTCTGGATGAGTCAAAAATTTTAAAAGCTCTGATCTAAGCTACTCACTAAATCCAGTGGACCAACTCATACTACACTGGTTTGCATATTGCTGTAAAAAAAACAACTTTAAAGCTCAACAGTTTAGATAGATCAATTGATCATTTAAATTGTTGTTGCTGTTAGGTGATAGCTAATAGCATTCACAGTGAAGGTAGCATGATATTAATTTATACAGCCACTAGAGGTCTTTTACCTGCTAAGAGACCTCTTAGCTCCATCCAAACTACAGTTTCTTAAGAGATTACTCCAGTTTATACCATTCGTACGAGAAGGGAAAGGTTCCTCTGAGTTGTGGGTACATGTTAATAACTTTACTGCAGCTTCAACATGTTCAGAGACTGAGAAGAAGGTCAGTCCAGAAGATACCACGCAGGTGACGCTGCTGAGGATACCTGCCTGCTGTTTAGGCTGGCAAAGTGCAGCGGAGTAACGGTTGGTCTTACTGAGGAATTAATGCGTGCCGATGCTATCATCAACCACTCTCCCACTATCTATTTATAGTTCACATATCTCCCTCTCCCTCTTTCTCTGTCTAATTCTCCACAGTGGAGGCCAAGTGCACTAAAAGGAGAAGTCCGTAAGGGACGGCCGGAACGAAATAAGCCACCTGTGCTGTGTACAAAATGGAGACAAAACAACAACTGAATGTGCCTCGTGTTGTATTGAAGGACATACCTAGAACCCCTGGTAAATATGGTAAAAGGTTTGTACTTGTATAGCGCTTACTCAAGTCTCAAGACCCCCAAAGCGCTTTACACTACATTCGTTCACCCATTGACACACATGTTCACACACTGGTGATGGTATGTAAGGTAGCCACAGCTGCCCTGGGCCAGTCTGACAGAAGCAAGGGTGCCAAGTACCGGCTCCACCGGGCCCTCCGACTACCAACAGTGGGCAAGGCGGGTGAAGTGTCTTGCCCAACGACACAACGAATGAGACAGACGAAGCGGGGGCTCGAACCGGCAATCACCAAGACGAACTCCCACCTCCCGAGCAACCTTCGCCCCATAAGAAGTGAAAAAATTATAAAAGATAAAACAGTCAAACTGTAAAGTAGTTTAAATATCTCACACTGAAAAGTGTAAAAAAAATATATACAACATTGAATATTGGTACATTTATTCAGAGGAGAGGCGCCTCATGTTAAGGAATCTCCATCCATCTATTGTCTTCCACTAAACCAACATTGTGTCCCAATCAGAGGTCAATTTAGGAGGCAAACCTGAAAGTCTGTCTCCCCTGAGAGAACCTCCAGCTCCTTCTGGAGCAACGACAGGTCTTCCCAGGAGTCTCCTCCCATTAGGAGACACCCATCCTGACACTCAAACACTTTCAAAAGTTTAGCTCCAATTTCTTTTTAGGGAGGTAGAAAAAAATGCGCAATCTCTGGCCGCCTCTTCTAGGCTCGTCTCGTCAACTCACACTACGGCTTTTCTATAGGATTTAGGCCACGGAAGAAGGCCAAAGTGTCTGGGTAAACATTCCTGTCCTAATCTGGAGCATTGCCACGTTGAAAGACCCAGTGATGACTCGTCTTCAGGTTTTGATTTGAAACGCTTTTGGTGTTTAAATAAGATCATGATGCAACGTAGTCTAAGAAGGATCACAGACTGTTGACTTCAGCGTTACATCTGTGGTTTCACACCAGATCTCAACTGATTAGAGAAGCCAGGTCCGCCTAAACCCGCAGTAGCATCTAGTAACATCAGATATTTACCTTTGTGATGGTGGGATAGACTCTATAAACCAAAGTTCCCGCTCTTTAAAGAGATTCTTCTATTGCCTCTCTTCTTATTCACCGTGAAAAACTCAGGTCTCCGTCCAACCTTATCACAGCTCTGGATATTTTAAAGATTGCTTCTAAACCCTTTTCCATGCATGTTTTGGGGTTTAAAAGTAATTTGTTTCCGTCTGTACTGTATCTGGAGTGTTGAATTTAAAACAGCTCTAAGATATGGTGGCATACCTGCAGAAACGGACATAAAACAGCAGAAACGGACATAAAAGACCAGACGGAGGCTGAATTTGCCTGCCAGAGCGACGTCTGAGCAGGAAGCAGCGAGAACCCGCAGCACCTTAATCTGGATTAGCGGCTAAATTAGAAGCAAGGTTGCTCCTGTAATCTCACTGATGAAGGGCGCTGTGTCCATCTCTGGTGGCCGACGGATGAATCGGATGAGAAAACAGACGTTCACTCGCTTAATTAGTCACTGGGAATAATTCAGAACACAAATGTTCAGTTCTGATGCACAGATCTGTGTAGAAATCATAAAAAATAGGTGTGTGTGTGTGTATGAACATATAAAACTGATGAAAACACAAGCAGACACAACAAACAAACATGTTCAACTCAGGCGGCTGCAGCAAACGCTGGCTGAAATCTCTGGCTCCTCTCAACAAGCTTCAAAACCCAGCAAACAAGTTTTCTATTAAAGCCTGAAATAAGGGGTTTCCGTGCAGTTTTCAACTCAAAAAGGACTAGAGTTAAATAGACCATATAAAAACGTAATGGAGTGTGGATGGATGGATGGATGGATGGATGGATGGATGGACTGTAAACAAACATGTTTAAACAACTTGTTTTCAGATTTTATGACAACAACTGGAGTAAAACCCAGAAACTGCACATAAACTCTATCTTTGCTCCACATGAATTTTTTACCCCAATTTTTTAAGACAGCCAAAGAAATATGTTTTCAAACAGTAGACAGAATAATAATAACAATAATAATCAGATTAGTGTTTATAATAAATAATAATACAACGTTTTAACTATTTAGGTCTAATTCATAGTTTCCTATGAACTTTTCGATCAGTTATACATTTAGAGGAGCTTATAGAAGTTTAAAGGTGGATGAATCAAAGCTTTTTTTTTTTTGTATAAAATATAATTTTTGTATAAAATATAATTTTTGTATAAAATATTATTTTTGTATTAAATCTTTTTATCATCTTTTATCCACTTAAAGCCGATTTGAGGAGCATCAATCAGGTCACATCAACATTAGCAGCTGACTCTACATACCCTGGTCATAATTCTGATCGACCTTTATTTCCTATGCAGGAAATCCAGCGTGACAGCACCGCGAAGACCTAACGGGAAACCCACGCCGCGCGTTTCCACTGGGCTGATCAACAGAGACCGTTTCTCTCTCAGAGAAAACCCGACTGTCCGGAGCAAGGAGGTGTCCCGCACCAACGCGTGACCCCCCGACAGTGACCAGCGGGGAACACGGAGACACTCACCCTGCGTGGGTCCAGCGCAGACAGGTTCTGGAGCCCCCCGTGGACAACCTGGACCTCTCAGCCTGAGTGGCTGGATGATGGTGCGTTCAAGCACCGACAAACGAGGAGGAAATAGTAGCCCTCAGCATTGTGAGCGTCTCAGGTGAGATCAGGTGGCAGAGAGCATATCTGGATCAGACCTCTAACCACCAACATGTACTAAACACTCAGCAAATATACATTTACTACCTTTACGTCATGCTTTTACGTTATTTACAGTCATTAGGATAAAATGTCAATAGAAAAGCATCGAGATTCGTTTTGATTACATTTTAATCACAGATTTGAACGTGTTTATCAGAGCCGGCCCAAGACATAGGCGAACTAAGCACCAGCTTAGGGCCCCAAGGCCACTAGGGGGCCCCCAAGAGCAGTTTAAAAAAAGTAATTTATTTGTTATTTTTCCATGCATAATTAATGATCATTTTAAGTGACTTTGCCTCCAGAAAATCAAATCAAATCAAATCAAAAATACTTTCTTTATCCCAAAGGGAAATGAAATGAAATTGTGTGCCAGGAAGCAGATGTTTTAGGAGTGGGTGAAATATTTATATTATTAAGTATTTGGGTCATGTTTGTTGTTTATTTTATTTCTGTCTGTTTTTGTGAAATTGAATTTTTTGTTATTTTTATATATCTAAGTGTTGTTTGTTACATGTTTTGATTGTTTTGCTTTCACACTTTTTTTACACCAAAATTTTGGATTGTTCTGTAAAAAACTCCCTTAATCATTAATAACCATATGTGACAACCTGGACATGATTTATAATTGCATTGGTATTACTTATGTTTCTGATTATTATACCTTTGGAGAAACAGCAATTGCATAATTTCAACATGTGTAAACACACGTCAGGCTGTCAATAACAGGGTAAACAAGACTGCTACATCTGCTTTAAGTTTATTGTAGGTGTGTGAATGATCAACAAGCGATATTCACGGAAATAAAGGGCCCAAAAATCAAATTCTGCTTGGGCCCCAATGGAGGCTTGGACCGGCCCTGGTGTTTATCAACAAAGTTAAAGCAACACTAAGTAACTTTCAACCTTCATTAAATATTTTCCTGACTTTTGTGATTACATGTCGACTTACAGCTCAATGAATGACACCTCTGTCGTGGCCCGAGGGGGTCTGTATTACTTTAAGCAGCACTAAGCAACTTTGAGGAGGGTGGCAGGAACCCTGCCACACAAAACATCTAAAAAATGTGCTGACTGCTTTAATTCACCCGGTTTCTTATTTTTAAACATCATCATCTGACATTGTTTCACCACAATTAGATTCATCACCTCATCACTATTCATCCTTCACACAGACACTGGAGACAGAAATGTACTTCAATCCAACTGAAGGCGAGCGGGATATTATCATTAGGTAATTAATCTAATTGTGGTGAAACTATGTCATATGATAATGTTGAAGATAAGAAACTGGGGAAGTGACGTTTGCCGTAAAGCAGTCGGCACATTTGTAGTTGTTTTGGGTGGCAGGGTTCCTGCACAAAAGCTATGAAGATATTTTATGAAGGTTGAAAAGTTACTTAATGTTGCTTTATATATTTTGCATGCAACAGTTTTCTCCCCCAGCACTGTCCAGGTTTCACCACAGGATTTTGTGTTTAAGGTAAAATCCACTGTCGTTTCTTTAAACGTTGTTTCTTTTGGAAGTTTGATAAAAAATATTTGAGCGTAGATGACACATAAATTTAAGTTGTAATACTGTTGGCTTGGAATACAGAGGAACCCAGAGTTAATGAAGTTATAAGTATCTAAACAGTTTTAAAATCATGAATTTCAGTGATTTAAAAAAATGACAGTTTATTAACCAATCATATGAAATGTAATGTGTTTGTAAATTAATATCTTTATACATAGCTATCCATTAAGGTCAAGTGTTTATGATTTATTATTATTATTATTTGTTGTTGTTGACTCCCAACAATGAAACGTCCTTACTGTCCCTGAACGTATCAGCTCCACTTGCTGTGACAGACGTGTGGTGCTTTGAGTCACAGCTGACTCACTGTTTCGTGTGAGCAGTCGCTTAAAGCAGAGTCTGTGTGTTCAATGTACGCCAAATGAAAACAATTAGTAATTCTGACTGATCCTAAACTTCTTTACGTTTAGCAGAGCAGTTTAGGTGTCAGATATTACACAGATGCATCGTAAACAAGCTCTGAAGCATAGTGATGGCGTCATCATGCTGTGGGGCTGCTCTGTTTATTGTTCAAGTACTTAATGTTTTCCTGAAGTAGGCAGCTGAAGGAAACTTGGATCCAGCTGAGAGGTCCAGTTTGAGTTTTGGGGAGTCTTATAAAGAGAATAAAAAATAAATAAAATATGTGGCTGAGCTTAAAAGTGTGATCTCGACAAACAAACAAAAATAACCAAATGTTGCCTAGATGTGGAGTCGAATGTCGAAATGTCCTGGCTGAGTGGATCAAAATAACCTGTGTAACCAAACACAGTAATCAACAAAGCAACTAGGTTGAATTTCTCATCAACAAAACAGTTATGAGTTTTATAGTTTACTTATTTATATAATATCTGCAAAAACAATCAGAGAAATATCAGTAGTTTAAGTCTACCAGTTGTTTTTTAGGAGTAATTCCAGGTTCAGACATGCTCTGAGTTGCTCTGCCCTCTAGTGTTGGTTTAGCTCTCAGCATATGAGCATCTCTCTTCTGATGCTCATATTCTCAAATCCTGCCGCGCCCTCTTGTGGCGAAGATCCGAAACTACTAACGATCCACAACTTGATCTGCAGAGAAATAATAAATAGAGGAAAAGTATTTTATATCCTGCACAACCGACTCTTGTTTAAGAGAAGGAAGAAAAAAGTTAATCAATGCTGCTGAGATAAATAAATGAACAGGCTGCAATAAATAACATATCCGTCTAACTTTAAATTTTTTGGATAAAATGGAGTAACGGATAAACAATTGCAGCTTTTTTTTTTTTTTTTTTAAACAAAAAGCATATGCTTGAATGTAAATTAGTTTTTTAAGGCGGTCTGGACAGGAGGAAGTTTGGAATCCTTTTATTTTTCCTCGATATCTGTTTGTGTTTTCTGTGACTTCAAATGACACATATGAGATGGTGGCCTGTCACTGACCCAGGTTCTGGGTCCTTTGTCGCTCTCTTACCGTTAAACGGGAGTTTTTCCTCTCCACTGTCACCACGTGCATGCTCAGTATGAGGGAATGCTGTAAAGTCAACGACAACACAAGCCAATGTTTAGATGTTCTGATCCAGGAGAAGTGAATGCTGCAAAACAATGAATCAATGCAATCTTATCAGTTTCATTAGATTTTACATTTTTTAATCTGATTTGTTTATGATGTATTTATGATTGACACAAAATGATTTTCTTGCATTGTATTAATAAACTGAATATTATTTTGGTTTATTAGCATGAAAACCTATAGCAGCCGTTTGCCCTCCAAATTGTCCTGCTGCAACATGAACACAAACATCCGTCTGGACTAGATGCTTGTTTTTCTTCTTCTCCATCCTCATATCAGGAGTGACCCACATCATGAAGCTGCCATCACCATGCATCACCATAAGGATGATTAGAGAGTGAGCACGTTAAGATGCACTCCAACAACATGGAGATAAATATTGGTCCACTTTTACCTTTTACATTGGCTGGTATAACCAAAAGTAACCAAAAGCAATTTAGAGGGGGAGAAAAAAGCCTGATTTTAACAAGAATAAAGCGGATTAACCAAATACAATTATTGATAGCACATTTAAATAGAGAATGTTCAATACTCTGCACTAAAAAAATGAGACTTTTGCACATCAAACATGGTTTTAATAGTTTATTTAAATATTTACATAAATCTTAATAAAGATTGTATTGGTACCGACCTAAAAAAGTAGGTTTTATGGAGTAAAGGTAAAGCACTTTAGGTTAACCTAAAGCGTCCCCAGGTAGCAGGATACTACTGCACATGCTCTGACAACTGGAAGGGTGTCCTGGTTCTTAAGAGCACTTGGAATACTTTTAATCTCACTAAGCAATATCACTGCTAATTTAAGACGCTTTATTTATTTACTAGATGTAGTAATTGTATGCGTTGCTTAAAAAAAGAGATAAACGTCTTTGAAACTGTTAATAGTAGTTGATCTATGCTTGTGAGTCAATCCAATCATCCCTAGCTGGTATAAACCAGCCCTGCAGCTGCGTGCTTTTAAAAGATTGTTGTAATTTCTGGTGTTTTTTCTTGTATTATTGTGTACATGCATAAATAAATGGACGTAAATCTGCAGGAGAATCCTGCAGGACTAGGTAGTCATCTGGAGCCCCACATGCAGCTACCCTGTCACATACATGTAGAAAGTAAAGCAGAGATTTCGAGTCACTTTCTACTTTTGCTAACCAAATAAGACACATTTTTTGCTTTTGTGTGGAACAAGACTTTATGACTCTAAAGTAATCTGAGGATGCTCAAATCAAATGAACATGACCAAGGCTGAGTTTAAATAAAGAGCAAACCGAAACCTTCTCACACTCTTATATTCTGTTGTGCAATTTAATAAATGGAAACGTTTTGGTGTGTTTACACTTCATAAAGTGGGGATAAAACAGCCTATGTGTTAAAAAAAGCATTAGATATTTAATAACATTTGTTGGTCAATTATATTTAAAAAAAAATCAGTTTTTGGTTGTAGGTGAAATATTAAAACGAGTTAAAAGTCACAATGTGCAATAGATTACAGGTGACTCAGACCAGGTCTGAGATGTGCGTAATGCGCGTGCATGGCTCCACTCTAAGCTCCATCAAAGCTCCTTAAATCGGCCAGTTCTGCAGCGGAGTCTCAGCCACCATGAGCCTCGGAGAGCGCAGCGCCGCATCTTCCTACCGCAGGATCTTCGGGGACTCCGGCCGGTCCCGCACGGGCAGCGCGGCCCCTCGGTCCCCCGCGGGGCCCAGGGCCACGGCCGCCTCCTCCGCGGGTCTGTACCGGCGGCTGGCTCGCTCCCCCGCGCCTCTCTCTCTGGACCTGAGCCGAACCTCGGTGGTGAACAACGAGCTGAAAGTGATCAGGACCAACGAGAAGGAGCAGCTGCAGGTTTGTGGCCCGGAAACATCAGAGTTGATATGTATGGAGGATCTAAAGAGCCAAACAACTGGACTAAGTCATGAAAACAACATTTATTGGTTTATTTTAATACATTTGGACATAAATGCACTCATGACGTATTAAATAAATAAGTAACACTAATAATTAAGATGTTTAAAGCATATTTTACATTTATTTGTCGACTAATTTGTGTATTAAGTTGCTACATAATCGGTCGTGAATATAAAGGTTAACAAATTCATGTATTAAATAATTGAACTATTGAAACATTTAAATAAGTACGCAAGTGTTTTTTTGTTTGGTTCTAATTTTACAGAAATAATCACATACACCAACTAATTTTCATGTTAAAACACCAACACAGGACTATGAGGGGTTATATTTACTTTTAACGTGTGTTAAAAGTAAATATAACTGTACATTAGTGCACCTTTATTCAGATTTGGCAAAAATACACACATAAAAAATATAAAATAAAGTTAAAACAGTTTTTAATTCTACACTTTTCATCTTCCATTTGACCGGCCTTCATAAATATATAA
>JAVLVB010000135.1:474199-495123 GCA_032876305.1 Orestias chungarensis | reverse complement strand
CAGGAAATAAAAAAAAATCAAGACCTCAACCTGCTTAAAAATACAAATATCTGCACATCTCAATGATTGGAAGCGAGACTCTCTGTCACATTTCAGAAACTCAGGCGTCCTGGAAGCTGTTTTGACTCCATCACTGGACGTCCTCGCCCTATTTTGTGACTCCAAAGCTGTTCTGAAGCTAAAGCAGATTGTAACCTTTGAAACTCCTGCATCATTAACACATGTCAGCCTTAAAAGTCTAAGAATGATCCCAGAGATAACCCACCAGGCTCAGTAATCCAGCCTTATTTATCAGGTTTGTTTATTAGTCAGCACAGCGTGTGTGTCTCCCTGCAGGGCCTGAATGACCGCTTCGCCGTGTTCATCGACAAGGTGAGGCTGCTGGAGCAGCAGAACAAAGTTCTGGAGACGGAGCTGGAGACCCTGCGGCAGAAACACGGCGAGCCGTCCCGCGTCGCTCTGCTCTACCAGCGGGAGATGCGGGAGCTGCGGTCCGAGCTGGACGAGCTGAGCCGGGACAAGAACCGAGTCCTGGTCGAAAAGAGCAGCGTGGAGGACGAGCTGCAGGTGAGACCCGGGAAGAGCTTCGGTACCAGGCTCCCCTGAGAGATGGCTAAGAAAAGGTTTCATGAATAAGAGTTTATTATGTCTCAATTAAGGGGAAATTAATAAGAGTTTATTATGTCTCAATTAAGGGGAAAGGAGACAAAACTGATGAGTGTCTTGCCAAATACTGAGCCACATCTGTTCACCTATATATGTTCTACCTCTTTATTCTCAATAAGCATTATTAACAAATGCTTATAATGCCAATATCAACTAAAATATCAACTTCTTAACTTAGTCCTAAATGTCGAGAAAATCAACTTTAGAGGAAATTTCCGTATTTGGTAAGAACCCCATCAGTTTTCTTACTCCTACTTAATACATAATAAAAAGCTTTTAATGATTTTTAAAGCGTTTAATGATGACATAACATATCTATAAAGCAGTTATAAAGGGAGTCTCATTGTAAAGTGGTAGCAAAGGTTTTTATTCTGTTTATTCGTAAACTCAAACCAGCTGAGAAATGTTTTTTCTTATGATTATGATTGTTTTTTCAGAAGCTCTGTGTGAAGTTTGATGAGGAGGCGAGGGCGCGGGAGGAAGCCGAGCTGACCCTGAGGTCCTTCAGGAAGGACGTGGATGACGCCGCCGTGGTCCGCCTGGGCCTGGAGCGGCGTGTGGAGTCGCTGGCGGAGGAGATCTGTTTCCTGAAGAAGGTGCACGAGGAGGAGATGGAGGAACTGAACAGCATGATGGAGGCGCAGCAGGTGACTGTGGAGCTCGAGCTCTCCAAGCCCGACCTCACCTCGGCCCTGAAGGAGATCCGCTGCCAGTACGAGTCCATCTCCTCCAAAAACCTGCAGTCGGCGGAGGAGTGGTACAAGGGCAAGTTCGCCAGCCTCAGCGAGCAGGCGACCCGGAGCAACGAGGCCATGAGGGCCAGCAGGGAGGAGATCAACGAGTTCAGGAGGCAGCTGCAGTCCAAGACCGTCGAGACAGAGACCCTGAGGGGCGCCAACGAGTCTCTGGAGAGACAGATCGCAGAGATGGAGGACACGCACAACGCGGAGGTCACCGACATGCAGGCGAGTATACGGCAAGGTGTCCCTCTCAGCCTCACCTCGGGGACACTTTGGTGAAGTTGTTCCTTTCTGTTAGGAATACCTGAGAATCTTTCCAAACGTCACTTCCCACAGTTCCCCAGGCCTAAATTTGACACGTTTACAGCAGTTTCCAGTCTCAGACATGAAAGCAAAACAATAAAGAGCAGAAAAAAACACGAGCAAAGACAGAAAGGAAGGCAACACATTTTAGGAAATAAGTACAGAAAGAAAGGAAGGATATTTATACTTTTATATATGTATGAAGCTGTTTTCTAAGAGTAAAGTTTCGAGGAGAGCCAGAAGATTTTTGCTCAAATGGAGTTTTTATTTTATTTATTCTGTTTTTTAATTCCTGAACCTTCACACCCAGTACAGGAAATAAAAGACCTGTTTGTATCCAGCTGTCCAAACATCTGCTCCCTAGACTGAAGACTGAAGCCGAAAGGTGCCTGTTAGTTACCAGAGGAAAGAAAAACGCATAAAACACCATTGACACCAAGGAAGACCGTATTTCACCAACATCCTGGTCTGGAGCTGGGAGCTAAACGTTCAGATGTGTGGGCAGCACAGGAACAGCTCCGTCCACTTTAAGTCTCATACACTAGAGGAAATATAGAAACACTTTTCTATTTCCATCCATCCGTTCATCCACATGGTCTTTAATGCACACTGATCGCTCAAAATTGGGCAAGAATTGGACTATTTTTATATTGAAATACTTAAAACTCACATGAAGGATGAAAGCGGTTTACATGTCACGCCACTTTCCCATTTTATAGAAGCAGAGACGAGCCTTTCTCACTCTGAACAACTTGTACGTTTACATAGGTGTAAACTTAATCAGCTGGATTTTTGGTCATTGTAGAAACAAAATGAAAAACAATATTCTTCGTGTCAGATATCGTAACGTCATCACACAGCGGAAAACTTGGAAATCCCTAATTTTCTTTAGTTTTCCTCAGCAGATTTCTCTAAACAATGTGAATTTATGGTTTTAATAAGTTATATTATAGGTTGATTAGATTCAGCAGGTTAGTTTTACTACAAAAAAATAAAATAAAAATATGAATACATTAAATACTCTCAAGCATGGTGATACTGACTGACCATACAGTCAAAGCGCGACTTCATCTGTTTTCAGACCAAGCAGTTCGGCCGTCTGTGCTTCTGTAATCACATCAGGGTTTTAGCTTTTTGACAGCCCACCCTGAGCTGTGATAATAAAGATGGTGAACGTCTGATTCAAGTTCAGCCTGAGGTCGGTACTTGGGTCTGCGTGACGTCTATTGGATTAATCTCCGACCTGCTATAAATGGAAAAGCCATCTTGCTTCCTCTGCCTTCTTAGAGGAGGGAGAAGTTAAGCCTTCAGAGCTTTGGAGACGAAAAGGAAATCCTCTAATAAACTCTGGGAGGCCGTAACGTGTCACCGGCTGGATGTTAATCAAAAAACACAAAAATCCAGGTATTGTATGAAATGGACCAACACAAAGTAGTGTGTTCCATTTTTTATGAATTAAAATCGAAAAACCTGCAGCATGCTGTTAGTTAACAAATGAAGAAGAAAGTTTATACAAAACAAAATAATACTTGACTGAAAACTCTGCGATCCTTCATCTAAGAACAGAAACAGTGTGGCTCAACTGCAAGCCAGCCAAAGCTCATCTGTCCATCTAAACCATCAGGAGAGAAAAAAAAAGCAGATTTCTGGAAGGTTTTCTGGTACGAGCAAACCTCATTTGACGTGAACTTTGTGTGGCCGGAGGAATAATCTAGCAATCTACATGACCCTGAACACACCAGTTTCATGGTAAAACATGGTCTAGGCACCAGCTCAGATTTGTAAAGGAAATGGATGGAGCTGAATACAGACAAGTCCCAAATAAAATAAAACTAAAATAATGGTCAGACTGCAAAAAGACTAGAGATGCGTCCAAAACTGTCAGAATAATGATCCTTTAGTGGGGCTGTAGCTGGACACCCATGGTCTAGTCAAAGTCCAGGTTTAAATTCTATTGGGAAATTGATGTTAAGACTTCAGAAAACACACTTTACATTGAGGCTGAGTGATCTTGAAGCTTTACTTTACTTTTTTTTACTGTTTTCCTCTGTCACAAGAAAAAAGAAATGAAATAAAAATAAATCTGGGTTGATGGTAGTGACATTAAAAAGAAAAGGATATATTTCCAGAAGAGTGATCCTATTTGCCAAAAGATGTTATAAAGTCTCAAAAGAAGCCATTTTAAAAATAAAAGAGTCTTTAAAAAAACCAAAAATGAATGGAAATCATTTACAAAATGGAGAAAATGACAATGCAAATCAACATAGACGCCTTAGAACAAAACTGGCCCAAATCAACGGCATATAAAAATCCCAGAGTGACGAAATCGAGCGTTTGATGAGAACTGTCATGCCAATGTCCAGGTTTAGTTTCAACCCACGTAAATGTTAATACTGTCACGTTATTTGCAACAGGATACCATCAGCCACATGGACACTGAGCTGAGGACCCTGAAGGGTGAGATGGCGCAACACCTGAGGGAGTACCAAGAACTCCTCAACGTCAAGATGGCGCTGGATATCGAGATAGCGGCCTACAGGTGCCAATCTAAATAAAACTGTCTTATCAGCTGCACAACAAGGGAATTGGATTTATTCAGTTTTAAAAGCCTTTAACGATGAGTTATTTCAGTATATTCAATCAGCTGGAGCCATTCTGGGCAGTATCTGATTAAATTGTTATTTTTGTTTTAGTATAGAAAACAGCGTTAAAAACCTTCTTTATAGAAGTAAAACTAAAATCACACCTGAAACTCACTTTGATAGCAAAGTTAAGTTGAGGCGTTAGGTTTCTATATTAAAGAAGGAGTTCGTTGAACATTTGGAACGCAAACCAAATACGTTTATTGTTGTTGGAGAAAATCTGAAGCCTTAGCGACTGAAACTGTTGCAATGTTTGGCTCAATGAGTTATATTTAGGTTTTTGTTTGTTTCTTTGCTAGAAAACTGCTGGAGGGGGAGGAGACTCACTTTAACTCTGGGATGTCGTTCGGCGCCGCCGGCTACGGCTACCAAGCTCGAAGCTCAAGCGAAGCCTACAAGAGCAGCCCAAGGGAAAAAGGAGGCGCCGTGAAGGAAAGCTTCGAGGACAAAGAAGAGGCGGACATCAACTCCAACAACTGAACTCATGCAGGGGAAAGTGGGACGCCTCACATGCTCTGGGTCTTCTGGTCCGGTCAAACCATCCCATGAAAGCTATAGAGATAAACCATCATGCAGCTTGACTGAATGGCACTTTCTCACAGTTCTGCGTAGCTAATTCACATCTTAGTAGACATGACAAGCATAGTAGAGGAAGCATCATGTGCACAAAGTGGGCACAGCAATCAAAAAACAAACTACTTGTAGTTTTAAACCTGGGTTACATTCAAATGTCTTCAAGTAGATCTCAATCAAAAGATGCTTTATTGAAAGTGGTCGGTGCTCTCATGCATGATCTGTACGACCTCTGCGTGATTTAACAGGAACATTTCTCCAAAAATATATAAAAACTGCTTTAACATGGTTGGAAAAGGTAGGACTGATTAAATAAATAGGAGAAAAAAAAATCCTTGTTTAAAGACATTTTTGACCAGGATGGAAACATCACATCGAAGCCATAGTTTAAAGTTAACTTTAGCAGAACTGACAGCAAAATCAGACCAAAGCTTTAGAAGGAAACCCTCATTCTGAGCATGCGTGTAGCGACAGTGGAGAGGAAAAACTCAACCAGACTCTGGTTAGTGTGCGCAGTCCTGAGGCTTAAAAAGATGTTAATTAAATGCTTTAAAGGTAATTAATCCTTTTTTATGCATTCTTTAATAGTGAGAAAGGGATAGAGCTGACTAGTTTGTCTTGTGCCTAATTGATGCATAATAAACACCTATTAATGTTTTACATTGTTTAATAACACATGTATAAACTACTTATTAGTCATACATAAAGAAAATGCTACTAATTGTTCTTGTATTTTAATAAACGAATGCATAACGTAATTAAATACTAAATGTGAGCTAAATGTGAAAAACAAATCAATAGTAAATGTTACTGTTTTTTTAGTGCACTGATGATGTTTGACACAGTTGGAGTGTCTTATTTGAATTTGTTTGTTTCAAAGTCAAAGTGCAGGTGAATACCAATCAAAATTGCTGTATCACATTTAAGCCGCAGCACTTCATGTTTGACTGAAAGAAAAATCCAAACATGTTTGTATTTCTTCCAAGTTTAGACTGTAACAAATAAAGATATCTTGATCAACATTATACTGACTGCTTAATATGTTTACCATAAACACATTTGTGAACCTCAGATTACTTACCTTATGCAGACAAGTACTATTTGACCCAGTGTTTCTTTTTTTAGACAGAAAAGGGAGGCAGGCGTCTGTTTTTGACACCTAACTTAGATTACAACGGGAGGAATCGCACATGTGGAATTACAACATTTTTTTCCCATTCTCTGCACTAAAGAGGTTTCAGATCTCCCAAGACATCTGGGGATTTATTAGAGGAAACACTTTTGCATCAATCTTCTGGAGTCTGCAAGATTTACGTGCATAAAATGATACGTAGACTTCTTCCAACTAAGCTTACAATTGAAACGCATTGAGCTGTGATTTTATTAGTGGGTGTTTTCCGACAGGTTTTAAACATACGTCCTATACTTCAGCTGGTCTTCTTTGGAATTAGCCCTTTACTAAATAAGAGCAAAATATTATACAAACCATTTCTGATGTTCTTTCTTGCTTTTTTTAATTCAGACAGTAGAAAAGAAAGAGACCAAGCTACTGTTTTCTGGATTGAAGGAATTGGTTTGAAACAACATTCTAAATTCTCTACCCAGACAAAATTAACAACCGCTATAATAAAATAATGATTATACTCTTAGCTGCTAGTTATTGAATCTCGGAAATCAGAAAGAGATTTTAAAACATGCTTGTCCACCTGGTGGGCAAACATGAAAAGGACAAAGTAAACAAAAAATCTGACATAAAAGAGGGATTTGGGATCAAAATCTAAATGCATTGGTTTTAAATGGTACAATTTTTGCCCTAATGAATAAATATGTTTGTTTTCATCTAGCTTCCCCACTTCAGGCCAATAAAAAAAAAAACTCAAACCTGAATCTGCCTTTAATCGTAACAAAGGCTTCAGGAATCATTCATTTATTTCATGGTGACTAGAACAGAGAAAAGAGAGTATCAAAGTAAACTCTTTATAAATAAACACTGGAAGAAAATCAACTTTATTATCAAATCAGTTAGTCAATAAATAAAAAACAACAAAGAAAGTAGTTTAAAGCCTAAAAGTTCATTCATTACTAAGTTTGAAGCCCTTTACACCAGAGTCGTCCCTAAACGACTAAACACCACCAAGTCGCCGAGTAAACAAATTCATTATCTAGACAGATGTTGCTTTTCTTCGTGTTTCTTCAACAGCAGCAATAAATTTGGTCGACTAAAAGCCCCCAAAAGAGAAAATAGTTGTTATAGTAAATGCTACTACATGTAAAAGTTTCACACAGCACCAAGGAAGAGTAAAAATAAGGTTTGAACTAATTTGTACATTTGCTCTATTTCACGCTTGGTCAAAATTAAGCACTGTTTTTGTCAAAGTATAGATACTCGCTAACACTGGTTATATTCCCCGTTACTGGCGGATTTTAAAGGCACCAAGTGAAGCGCCGTCTCTGACACTCCAACGTAGTCGGACTGCCGACTGAAAAAGACGGAGCGGCTAGAACAGGAAAACAGTGAGATTAACCTGCAGCTGCTTACACAAACAAACTAAACGCTCTTCACGTTAAGACGCCCGAAACATCTCCATCAGTTAAAGATGGCGGTGGCAGTGTGATGTGTTATACATCCTCAGATTTGGAAGAGCGCATGTTTGAATCCAAAAGCCAAATGTACTGCTGAGGACTGGTTTTCAGTTGCCCTGGGTTTTGTTAGGGAGGAGACTTTCCCAGCTCAGGAATGGGAAGGCAGGACTAAGCCGAAGTGAAGCACCAGCAGACCATCCTGCAAACGAGATCAAAAAAAGATTTTTAAATGGTTTAGGCAGCGTGACACAGCGAGGCGAGGAATGTGGGGATGTGCTTCACCTGCAGCGCGTCTTTCCCAACACACTCCTTGATGTCTTTCAGTGACTGGTGATGATCCAGCAGGTGATCGTCACAAACCAGATCCACTTGGCAAATGGGGCTGAGCTCCATCTTCCTGCGGATGAACAGCTCCACGTGACGGATGGTGGCCTCACCCGACACGCAGATGTACGGCCTTTCTAGAGGCTGAAACAAAGGCACGGAGGTTTGGCTTTGACCTGCCAGCTACGACATATTCAAGTTGTTTAAATCAGAGAAAAAGTCTGTTTGACCTCCTAAAATGTGTTTAATGAATGAGAAACTTTCCTTCTAATCTGAATTAGTCTTTTGTTCCATGTTCATATCAAGTCCTAGAAGTGCGCTAGTGGTTTTAGCTGAGCTTTCAAAGCGTCACAAAGACCACAAGGAGGATCTAACGGCTTGTGTACAATAAATAACTCTTTTTCTCATTTGCTAAACAAATATCAAAAAACATACCTAAACGAACAAACTTTATTCCATCTTTAATTAAACCATAATCAGGCTTTAAAACAAAGCTTGTCCCAATTTTTGTCTATCTGGACGAAGACTAAATGCTGTAAGGACAGAAAGCAAGAACCAAAACACAGTTTAAATAAAAATCTACTGTCAAGCAGCTTAAGAAAGAAAGTATAATAGGTGTTTATCTTCTAATCATTTATTCGGATTATAAAGATAAGAAACCTTTACCTTAAAGTCAGCAATTCCATTTTCAGCGCTGAAACCAAAACAAAGAGTCAAAATATGAAAGATATTTTCTCTGCAGAGTCTGCCAGAAAAGGCATGCAACTGTAAAATCCACTGATGATTATTTAATCAGTTAAAATCAGCCTTTCACTGCAAACTAAATATATTTTTTGTAAACGGTTTTTAATCCTTTAATATCCAACAGTCTTGAAGGTTGCTCAGAAAACACAGATATAATGACAGATGTTTTTCATAATAAAGTAAAAGTATTAAACCGTATAAACTGTATTTAGAGCCTTTCTTTTAGAAAACAAATTAAACAAAAAAATAAAACCTAAACAAACCTATTTGGAGTACAGTTGTTCAAAAGTAACAGATATTTAATAATTAAAACCTCAAAATATTTAAAAATAAATAAAGTATTCTGACAAATAGAAGTATAACTAACAATGTCAAAAATATGCATCTTTGTATTCTGCTTTTATGCCTTTAGGCTTTTATTTATTCTTATGATTTATTTTAAATAGAAACATGATCCTGTTCCTTCTCCCCCCTTTTTGGCTACTTAAGATATGAAGATGATTAAAAAAGAACAATAATAATTCGTTGCTGTATACAGACCTGCTCATTTTAATGGTCGTTACAACACTATCACTATTTTTGTTTTAGTTGTTTAGCAGCTCACGACTAATGTCGTCCCACAGAGGGGAAACGTACCCAACAAACTCCAGGAGCAGAGAAATATTCAGTTCAGGCGGGATGGTGAAGATGGATCGGGCAAAGTTGTCTTTCTTTTGCCTCTTCGGTGGAACGGGACCGTGAGGTGAAACAGGCGCTGCTGAGATCAAACCAAACAGAAAGTGTTGAAGTGAAATGCTTCATCTGTCAAATCTTACCCCAGGCTCAGAGAAGCTGGTCTTCCTTACCTAGGTTTGGCACAGCAAGCCCACTGTCTTTGTAGAAATTACACATTTGTTCTCGTTCAACTGTTTGGAAAACAACAAAACGTTCACAAAAAAGCTTAAAATAACCCATTTGCTTTTTAGTGTCTACTCAAACGTCCTTACGTTCTTCCAGGAAAGGAACCATTTTATAAACAATGTCCTGAAGCTGTCTGTCTGGCCTGCGAACGTAAAGTAATTACAAACATCTTCTCCTTCCGCATCGTTTAGACTCAACTTCCGCTCAGACGGCTGAACATCGGCTCTGAACCGACCAGAAACCTGGGAGAGACCGACGACGGCGTGAGCTGCCGCCGGAGGAGAGGACTCACCTGATGTTGTAGAGAGGCTGCGTCTCGTGCACAACGATGCTGCACGTTGGACATCTGTTGCTGTAGAAGAAATGCTTCACGATGCAGCTTTTGCAAACTTGGGAGACAAAGCAAAAGAAAATGGGTGTCAGACTTGGACTTGAAAATTTCCAGGATTTATCCCAGCAGTCAAAGTTTTTTTCTGTGAAAATTAAAAAAAATTGTCAACATCCGGAAGGGCTGATAAAATGCACTTAATAAATTTAATAGGTTTTTCATTTTTTAAACTAATAAAACATATGAGAATATGATATATAAAGTGAATAAATTTTTTTTTTTTTGCCAGTACAGAGAGGACAGTTATTATTAATACAATATAGCAAAAACACAAACAAACAGTGCTTATACCTCAATGTGTTATATGTTTGAAAAAGATCAGTTTAGTTTTTGTCATTTTTATTTAAACTTCAAACAATCGGTTGTTGCAGATCTCTGATTTATTGGTGGGGGGTAAAAAAAAAGAAAAAGTTTTTGGCGTTTTCAAACATGATAAGTTTATTATTGTAACTATAAATTATTATTCCTATCGCGACTAATAGAGACGAAACAATAACGGTGATCTGTAAAACGCTGTAGATAACAAACATGGCTGTAATGGCAGAGGTAGTGAAATTCAAAATTTTGCCCAACATATTAATAGTAAGAATTGTAATTTACTGTCACAATCTTTGTTTAAAGGAACATAAGACAACAACAGTGTAAAAGATTTGTTCATTTTTAGGCAAAAAATACACAAATGAGACAGAATTCCATACAACCTATTAAGTGTGCAGCATCTTAAGAAAAGTCTCCGTCCTTATTATGCTCTACATTTAAATAAACATTTGATCTTTATTCTGAATGTTCAGCAGGAGGCTGGCTTAGTTGGGCATTTTTTTTTTACAAATAATATGAACTGCTGTCTCTACCAGCATGTTTAGAACAGAGTTTGTAGGTAGGTTGTGAGCGTCTTGTTCAGCATGTATTCGTTTGTTTTTTTGTTTTTCCTGCACCACTGCAACTCTAAATTAATATTAACTGAATTTGTTAACAGTATTTAGCGTCTTTATTTTCGTACATGTTTTTGTCTCAGATTTCCATTTAAAGACTTTCGTACATTTTTGTGCTCCGCCTTCCTGCACAGGCCAAATGAGTTCATGCCACCTGAGCCATGTGGTAGCAAAACAAGACCAACGTATTGCTGGTTTCTTCTTCTACTGCTCCACTGCTGTATCAAATTGATGACAAAATCAGTTATTAACTATTCTAAAAATCAGTTTTAAACAATAATTGGTTTCAGTCACAATGGTTAATGATAGGGATGCACCGACTGATCAGCCAGGCATCGACTATCTGCAAGAAACATTCACAGATAGCAGTTGCCGATGTTTATGCCGATTAAAATGTTCCATGAACGCTGTGCTCAGGCAGAACAGAGGGGTTGTTTTTGTTTTATACATTTGTCCAAGTGAATTCGAACTCATTAAAGGTATAGCAGAGGATCTTTTCAGTAGAAAATTTTCAATGGAAAATCCCATTGAAATTGACAGCCAATCAAAAAACGACCTGTGGTGAGAAATAACTGCCTGAAGTTGGCTTCCGATTCAGGAAATGAATAAAGGGCGATTCCACTTAATTTTCCGCTACCTTCAGCATCTTTCATCTACTCTAATAAAAAAACTACAGCACCTACACACGTCAAACCTGGACTAGATTATTCCTAACTAGTTGTAGAACAATTAAGACCAGGTTTGGGTTTCGTGAAACCTTTCTCTGATTTGTGAAACTTCAATATATATTTTAAACATGGTGCAGCATGTAACATGTCATATTTTTTTCCTAAATGATTTATTTAACAAATCAAGAAATAATTTGATAAACGGGTATAATTTTCTGAGTACATTAAACATTTGTTGTAAGTAACAGTAACATCTTCATTCTCAAATAACTGTATGCAAAAGTCTAATTACTTCAGCTATGCATAACCACCACACATACAAGTGACTTCCTAAAGTAGTGGATTACTATGTCCTGCCAGATCTAAAAGAAAAACTGAGAGAGAGTATTTAAGATTATTTTCTAATTGTTCACTGTCTGAATAAAATGATGGCTCAGTGTGAGCAGCCATCTATCACGACCAATTGGGGGTTAAGCAAATATACAACCCTGAAAGGAAGCACTTATGCAGGAATACTTTCTGTGTCAGAGAAAAGCAAAAGTTAACATCACCAGAAGAAAGACAACAATAAGTTGTTGGAAGCATGATATCAGGTGACGCCCCCCCATGAAGAAGGCATCAGACATAGAACGATTGCAAGACCAAGTGTTGCTACACTGAAGATAAAAAAATCAGAGGAAAACAAAAATTAAAAGTAGAATTCAAGGCACAAAAAAAAGAAATATCAGAGCAGGAGGGATTCATTATCCATGTGGTCTAGATAATAAGAAATCGCTGAAAATCTGCCTTTATTGAAGTTTCACAAATCAGAGAAAAGTTTCACAAATCCCAAACCTGGTCTTAATTGTTCTACATCTAGTTAAGAATAATCTAGTCCAGGTGTTGTGGTTTTAGAGCTCGACCAGTTCTAGTGTGATATGGACACTAAAGCGTGTAAATCTGCCTTTATTGAAGTTTCACAAATCAGAGAAAGGCAAGTTTATTTGTATAGCACATTTTCGTGTACAAGACAATTCAAAGTGCTTTACATAAGAAAAAAGATCAGAAAAGGAAACAATAAAATCAGCTTTGAATTTAAAATAATTAAAATAAATAAAAATATTATAATAATAATAGTAAAAATATTCTCAGTTTCTATATGCACAGTTAAATAAGGCTGTTTTCAGCCTGGATTTAAACAACGACAGAGTTGAAACCTGTCTCACCTCTTCAGGAAGACTGTTCCAGATTTTAGGAGCATAAAACTGGAATGAAGCCTCCCCTTGTTTGGTCCTGACTCTGGGCATCAGTAGGAGGCCACTACCTGAGGTTCTCAGAGTTCTGGCTGGTTCATATGGCTCTAACATGTCAGATATGTACTTTGGGGCTAAACCATGAAGAGACTTGTACACAAGCAAGGCTGTTTTAAAGTCTATTCTTTGAGTGGCAGGACTAATGTGGTCATATTTCCTGGTTTTGGTCAGAACTCGAGCAGCAGCATTCTGGATGTTCTGAAGCTGTCTTAAGGCCCGTTTAGAAAGCCCAGTGAGCAGGCCATTACAGTAGTCTAACCTGCTAGAGATGCAAGCATGGATAAGTCTTTCTAGGTCTGGTTTAGAGACTATAGATCAGCAAGTTCTGAAATACTCAGACCAGCCAGTCTGGCACCAACAACTATATATATATCTATATATAATGAAAGTGCCAAGAAATGAAGAGGAAGCCAGTGCAGAGACTTGGGCACTGGACTAATGTGGTCACATTTCCTGGTTTTGGTCAGAACTCGAGCAGCAGCATTCTGGATGTTCTGAAGCTGTCTTAAGGCCCGTTTAGAAAGCCCAGTGAGCAGGGGGTTACAGTAGTCTAACCTGCTAGATATAAAAGCATGGATAAGTCTTTCTAGGTCTGGTTTAGAGACTATAGATCAGCAAGTTCTGAAATGCTCAGACCAGCCAGTCTGGCACCAACAACTATCTATATCTATATATAATGAAAGTGCCAAGAAATGAAGAGGAAGCCAGTGCAGAGACTTGAGCACTGGACTAATGTGGTCATATTTCCTGGTTTTGGTCAGAACTCAAGAAAGGTTTCCCAAATCCCAAACCTGGTCTTAATTGTTTTACAACTAGTTAGGAGTAATCTAGTCCAAGTTTGACCTGTGTAGGTGCTGTAGTTTTGTCATTAGAGTAGATGAAAGATGCTGAAGGTAGCGAAAAATTAAGTGGAATCGCCCTTTATTCATTTCCCCGAATCGGAAGCCAACTTCAGCTCCGTCTGCCATGTTTTGACTTACAGGTGTGCAGACACTCCGTGATGGTGGTGGCGTCCACGAAGAAGCCGCAGCAGAGCGCACAGCGGATGTAAGGGTAGAACTGGCTGAGGGGGAGCCGAGGCTGTCCGGGAAGACAAAATCAAAGAGAAACACGTCCGTTAGCCTCGGGTCACAGGGAGCCGTTAGAGACGTTGGAAGAGGCCAACGGTCGCGTTAGAGACGTTGGAAGAGGCCAACGGTCGCGTTAGAGACGTTAGAAGAGGACAACGGTCGCGTTAGAGACGTTAGAAGAGGACAACGGTCGCACCTCGTCGTCGTTGGGAGTCACGTCGGACATGCTGACCCCACTACAAGGTGTTCTCCCGTAGATAAATTAAAAGGTGTTCGTCCTTTTGTTTCCTCCGCGGCCTCTTATTAAAATGCGCCCCGCAAACTAAACACATCCAACAAACTTTTTGTTGTGTAGACAAGAGGCTACTCTTGTAGCTTTAGCCTCGTCGCCGCGGATTAAACCGCAACATGCGCCTGATTATAATAATGATTAGCTGCTGACATTTCGGCTAACTGAAGTTTTAACGCGTTACAGTATTAAGATATCCACTTAATTGAAGAGTTTGTCTGCCGGCTAACCGAATTTCCCTCGCGCTCGTTTCCCACATGGATACCGTTTCCGCTTCCGGTCTGGATCTCTCTTTTTCTTCAAAATAAAAGATTCTTATAATAATGCGTTTTTTTTTATTTTTTATTTAATTAAAAATCATACTGACAAACAATTAAAAAATGCAGATAAATCAAGACTTCGAACTCTTTATTTTGTTGTTTAGTTATGGTGACTGTGTGTTTATTCTCTATAAACACAGTCTCCTCACCTCCTTCTACAGATGTGTGGTGGAGAGCGTCTTGTGCTCCAGCATCAACGTGTGGCATGGAAGCTGCTCTGCTGCAGACAGGAAAGCTCTGCAGAGGGTGGTGAAGATCGCACAGAGAACTGTTGGAGTCAGCCTCCCCAGCACCACCGACATTTACACCTCCAGATGCAGGAAGAGGACCTCAGGCATCATGAAGGATCCCACACATCCAGCACACTCACTTTTTGTCCCGCTCCCCTCAGGCAGGAGGCTGCGGAGCATCAAGTGCAAAACCACCAGACTGAGAAGCAGCTTAATTCCTGAAGCTTTGAGACTCTCAAACACACGCAAGGACAGTTAGAAATGAAAAAAACTTTCTCATTTAACAGGCACTGTTCACTTTAATATCATACTTTAAAATGTCACTTTAAAATGTCACTTAATATGTCACTTGCACTCCGAATGTTCATTGCTGCTATGTCCGAAGTCCCATATTGTAGATTCTGTGTCCAATCCTATTTCTCGCATAGTTCTTTATATTTTATTATATTATTTAAAATTGCTATCAGGGTGTAAACTGGACCGGGGGATTACAATTTCGTCCCACCTCATGTACCACATGTGATGTGATGACAAATAAAAATTCCTTGATTCCTTGATATATTAATATTGTGGTACAGATTATTTACAAAATGTATTTATTTTTTGCTTACAAGGTTATATGCATTTATATATACATTTCTAACGTGACCATGCAGTTTATTTTTTTAATATGGTGCCAGTAAAAAAATACATTTTGCTTTTAAATCTGCAAAAACCTATTTTTATTAAAAATAAAATGGTATTTTCTGTAGCAACCAACAATAACCACCTTCGAGCAATTATGCTTTTCAAATTTCTGTTTTGATTTATGCATAATAGGTAAATTCATGTTTACACATGCGTTTCATAAATGCTCACACATCATTCAAGGTTAGTGTAATGTGCAACATTTTAATTTATTACAATAAAATAATCCAGAATAAGGAAAAATCAACACAAGTATTGTTCTAAAATGCTGCAAAATGGGTTCCAAATCAGATTTTTCTTTTGCGCATTTGCGACCCATAAACTGATCCAATGTTTTCACCCAAAAACAAATTTAACTTATACCATTTTCTTTTTTTAATTAATCGTTTATTTGGAAAGGCAAGTTACAAATAATTTGTACAATCCAGCCTCCACCACATTGGGAGTGTGAGAAAAAATTACATAAACCAATCCAGGGTTTTTATATAGCAACCAAACATACATAACAGAAGAGTGAGTGGGGGGTAGGGGTGAGTCTGGTCTTATTTTCCTTATGTTAGGGGAAAAAACAAAGTCGAGATTCCTGCAGCATTGCTATTTGAACTTTATCTTTCCTGAGTTTAGATAAAACTCTCCATCTCTTAATCGGATTATTTTATCCATTTATATTGAAAGGTACCACCTTTAAATGTGTCCCATCCATTTGTGTCATTTTCTTCCCCATGTCACTGATGACCCACAAAACTGCCCCACCACTCACTAGAACTAACATAAACAGAATAGAAACCTATGAAACAGAACCAAACATGTAAACAAGAAACCTGAAAAACAGAACATGTTCAGCATCCAAGGCAGGAGTCTGTTGAATAGACCAGGTTGAACCAGAAGGGAAAAACCTCCCATATCGTTAAGGGGGGCCCTTACATGTGGTGGCAGCCCAAATAGGAGTGAAGCCCAAACAAACCTTTTTAAGATCCCGTTATCCTTAAATTAGCCCTCTGTAGACTTATCTCTAAAAGGGAAGTCAAGGAGAGAGCGTGAAGTATCCTTCAGTTCTCAGATCGCAGGTGGAGATGTTCATCGGAAAGCCCGGAGCCTCTCTTTATCATTTTCTCCTTTTGCAGAACCGGAGGAGCCTTTTTGATTCTTTCCCGCCTTTCTGCTCCAGGACAGTCGCTCAATCTGCTCCTTCCGGGAAGCTGGAGATCTGATGACTTTAACTTTGTATCCCTTTTTAGCCAGGTCCTTGGTGGTTTCCTCTATGGTGTCGTAGGTTATGGATCCTTCTTTATGTTTCACTCGCAGTCTTCCCGGGAAGAGCGTCTGAAACGGAACCCCGTTCTCTTTCAGGGCCCTCCGAACCTCCGCGTACTCTTTGTGCTTTTTAGGGATGGCTGGTGGGTAATCATGGTCTAGATTTATTTGTTTTTCACGGCAGACAAATCCCTTTCGTTGCCAGGCCTTGCCGAGTAACAGCTCTTTATATTATACAACGATTGACCGTGGCGGCGCTCCCTCCGGCGGCAGCGGACCCAGTGCCCGATGTGCTCATTCAATCTGCATGTCTGGCCCGCTGTCTTCCAGCCCCTCTTAAAGTAAAGTTTCCACAAATGAAACCACGAATTCACAGTCCTTCTCGGCCCCCTCTGGAACACCTCAGATCCTGACATTCTCCCTTCTGGTTCGGCTTTCCAGGTCTACCAGCTTATCATCCAGACTCACGTGTAGCTTTAGCAGCTCTGCTACCACTTCCTCTGTGTTCTGGGTTCGCTCCTCCATCTTCTCCAACCGCTCCTCAACTTCACTTATTCTTGCGTTGGCTTTTCGTGTTACCTCTTTAATAGTCGAAAGTTGTTCCTCAGATTCCTTGCGGAACCCTCTCAGTTCTTCTAATAAAATTTCCAGGCTAGCCATTCTATCCAATTAGCTTCAGGTTACGGTTAGTTAGCTGTACCTGTTCGTGTCAATTTGCGTCCTCCCTCTTCTAATTATATTGTGGTAGGGGCTTCGTTGTCGTTATACCCCCTCTAACTGGTTTTCGTAAGGTAATTTAACTATTTCTCCGGTTGTCTGGGGAGACTCTCTACTGAGCAGCCATCTTTACGGTGTTCCGCCGGAAGTAACTTATGCCATTTGCACATGTGGGATTAATGCATCTGATCATTTTGTCTGTCTGTGTATTTGCATTTTATCCAACCCTAATTTCAGCTATGTTAGACATGCATAATAATTCTGCACCACCAGTATCTGTATATAAGAAGTGGCTGAAGCAAGCAGTGGTGGCCAGTTGTTCTGTCTTTTTACTTGGTTTCCCTCCTTTTGTTATGATGTTGTGACAACATAGATGACATAGATGACAGAGAAAGTGAATCCATTGTAAAACTACTGTGTGAGGTCTATGTTTTTCTCCCTTTGCGGTTCTTAACACAGAGAACACACAGGAGTCTGATGGTTTCCACATTTAAAAAAAAACTAACCGTGGTACAGCAGCTCTTATGAAAACAAGTAGGTCTACAAGGGTTTCCATCTTCATATCTTTAACAGAATTTAAGTTACCTTTGTCATCTTGAAATAACATGAAATAAACACTGTTATCAAATATTAAATACCCCCTTTTTCCAAAAACCTTCTTTTAAGGCCTACATTGATTTTTCAGGCAAGCTCGCCACTCACAATATGGCGGCCATCTTGCTGTTTTGTTCTGGTGTAGAGGAACAAAATCCAGTGTATACCACTAAGGATCCAAATGACTTAACGTGCAATAACAGAACATTAACGTGTTGTTGGAAAGAAACATGTAGTTTGAACACTGCCTCATTAAATTCGCATTAGATTCTTCATACGTAAATTACATAAAAAAAAAACAGAAGACAACATTTAACACTTGCAATGAGCAAATACTTTCTACAGGGCGGACAAGATGTTCGCAGTAGGTTAGGGACCACAACCAAATAAAAGAATATCACTCAATATACCTTAATATAGTTTAATACACACCATCTTAGCACTACCACAACATCTACAGTCCTCCTTATCTATGTTCTTTTGGGTTCAGCCAATCAGCAACCAGGAAAATGAATTGCGCTCTGCAGACGCCGGCCAATGGCGAAACAAATAGCATCGCTTCTACGCATTCCAGCGTTCCATTACTGTTCGGGAATCTGGAATCCCTAGATTGGTGCAATGCTGCCAAGTGAATTTTGCAAGAATGATTTGTAGTTCAGATTCCAGATGAAAAAAAGCAATAAGGCGAGCATCTGCGATATTTTCCCTTTTTCTTCACTTCTCTGCTGGCACAAAACAGTTTGTATTATCTTGCTGTCAACTGTGGGCTTTTTAGTACACTTATATGACTTTAAGGCACTTAGCATGAACCGCTGTACTGAGAATGTTACCATTTACGTAAAAAAAATCACGGGAAGCAACTTCACTAGCTAGCTTAATGGAAGTTTTTAATCCAACATGGCAGCCTTGCACGTAGAACTGTGCGTTTTCTTAGCACCTCTCAGCTTTTGTTTCATAAAGTCTTATGTAGAGAAAGTGAAATATTTGTGACAGCACTTGCTCAAATATATTAATGTGTTACCAATAACCATGGCCTGTCAGAACAACAACAAAAAAAGAAGTGGTTTTCAATTCACAACCTGAAGTCGACTGTTTTATGTGTAGCGTCGTTCTCTGACCTTGACAACTTACAAAGCAACCTGACCACTTGAAGTTTAACACGTTCTTACTTTCATTTACAAACTTCATTTTGGTGAAATGTAAACATTGCCTCTTGTGTCTCAGCGTCCACTAAATACTTTCCAGAAAAGTGTTTTTTTTATCTCTGAAAAAAGCAATTCTGTTTGTTTAAAAAAACTAAAATAAAAAAACAACAGAAAGAAAGAAAATAAACAGTTGCATCTAAAACTGTGCGTCACAAAGTTCAGCTGAACGGACGGTGTTCATCGTTGCCACGTCGGGCTCCGTTATCAGACCTCCGAGAGACTCTGCGGCTGCTCAGGTGTTTGCTGAGACTCAGACTGGATTCGACAAACTGATTTGTTGCACATCGGACACACGCTCCGGATTTCTAACCATTTCAGCAGACATCTGTGTGCAAAAAAAGCAGAAGAGTAAGAGACAGCCTGTGTAAAAGCAAACGAAAACATGATAAAAAGTAGAGCTATCACAACTCTTCCTGCAGGATGAGCACAGATCTCAGTTACAGCAGATGCTCTCAAGGTCAGACATTCAAACGCACTTTATTCGTAGAACCATTATATCATTTACCTCAGAAAACTAAGCAAAAGGATTTTTTTAAGTCGGTCTAGTGTTGAATAGACTTAGCTAAACAAATGACTCCTTTTTGACGCAAAACTCACACCTTGCATGCCTTGTATTAAACCATGTTCCAATCCAATTCACTTTATTTACATAGCACATTTAAAACAGGAACATGTCCACCAAAGTGCTGCACATTTAAAACACGTGATAAGAAATAAATAAATAAGACATAAAATAAACAAAAATAATATAAGAGAACAATAAAATAATACAACAAATAAAATAAGTAAAAACAAATGTTGAACACCAAGCCTGGCGACGTAACTCACTTCTTGTGAAAAGCGTGGGAACACGGGCACACGCCAAGCTCGTCCCTGCTGCGAAACTCTTCCAAACATACTGCACATGTTTGCTGGAAAGAGAAAACATATGTGAATCAAAGTAGTTCAGCAAACAAAACGCAAACCCCAGCAATTATCCTAGCAAAAAAAGGAAATATCCTGAAAAGGTTTTTTTTTAAGTTGATCAGAGTTCCTACAGCTATATATATGGGATGACTCAGGCAAGGTAGATGTGTGTTAATCTTTATAGTTACAAAAACAAAAACCTACTTGCCTAGATCCTATTTTCACATGTAATAGAAATGAAAACAAAAAGAAAACCTGGTGTAACACATTCCCAAAGAGCAAATACATCATACACTGGGCCACATTTAGGTAAAATACTAAATACTAGAGCCACGCTCTAAATATGCTTATAACTTCCTATTATAATGGTTCAAACAAAACCAAATATACCTTAGTTGCATTATTAAACGTAGGGGAAATTGTCTAAATGTTACCGCAGAGGCTAACATCAACAGTCTTCCTTATTCAATGACCGCCAAGGAAAAGGAATGATCCTACTGGGGTGTCAGGCAGCCGAGATATTTCCGCCTCTCAGTCAGCAGATAGTACAATTTTGTTAATGATGCTGAAATTAGCATTGGACTTTTCTTATGACATAAAGTTCATAAGAAGTTTTTGTTTGCCATATAATATATGTTAAAAAGGCAAGCCTCTTGTGATATTTTCTAAAGATGGCTGTCGATCTGTGATGCCTCTTTGCTTAATCTGCTGAGCCTGCAACCCGACCTCAGATAAGAGGAGGACAATGTGAGGTGAGGTGTTTTTTTTGTTGCTGTTGTTGTTGGTTACAAAGTCAGTGAAATAACGTTCATGACTTTATAGAGTACTTGATTAAATATTCAAAGAAGAGAAGTTTTAAGGTTTTCTTTTGTTTTGCTTTCTGACATGCTAGGTCAG
>JAVLVB010000135.1:458471-474099 GCA_032876305.1 Orestias chungarensis | reverse complement strand
TATATATATATATATATATATATATATATATATATATATATATATATATATATATATATATATATATATATATATATATATATATATATATATATATATATTTATATATACATGCATTTAACTTACACCAAGGAGACTCAGCTTCTTTCCTGCTCCTTTTAATACCACCTGTTGAGGACAAGAGTCACAAATGTGTAAAACTAATTAGCTGCAAACAAATACAGTATCGAAGGAATGATGTGTACTTAGGTACCAAGCTAAAGCAATAACAGTTTACCTCATTGTAGCCATAGTGCTCTCTTACACCTTGTCTTCTCAGCCTGAAATGATACAGTGAAACTCAATTTGTCAGCCTGACACAAACACAGAGTGCTTACTAGTTACTGTATTGTGTAAATGTGCAACTCGGAAATTTGGACGGCTGTTTCACAGAGGTCCATTAATCTATCTTTTATTGTTTGCAATTTAAACCACAATGGCCTACACTTAAGAACAACCAATAATTCAGTATATCAGAAAATTAGACCAGTTTAACGTAGATGTTTTCCGCTCCATTGTCAGGAGCTTGGAAAGTATATTCCTTTCTTTGTACTCAATACTTGTTTTAACATCCTCTTGCATGAACGCCTGCATCAATGCACCGTAGCATAGAGGCAATCAGGCTGTGGCACAGTTTAGAGCTTGTAGGTTTTCTATGTGATTCGCGTCAGTGGAGTTTGCAGGCAAATCATTTCAGCAGGTTATGGTAAAGTTGTTAGTTTTTGCCTGTGCCAAGTCCTGCAGGAAGATTAAATCAGCATCTTCCGTACGGCTTGTCAGCAGAAGAAAGTGTAAAGTCACGTTGCTGAATGTGAAAACATCAAACTGGAGTTCAATTGATGTGGATTCTGTCTCTCCCTACTCCTCCTCCAGACCCTGGAACCTTGTTGGTTTTTTTTTTAAAATAAAATGCACAGTTTACTTTCGTCTGAAAACAGGAACCAGGACCATAGAGCAACAGTCCAGTTCTTATAGTCCAGAAGTTGCTTGACACCAGAAATTGGCTCATTTGTAGGGAATGTTTAGCATCTATCATTGCTCTTGATGCACCAATTCCAAGTTTTGTGACTTCCTTTCATTGTGAATGTTGTCAATATAATAAGTGTTATACTTTACACTTCCTGACATGAATGGAAAAAAACAAACAAACATTGCACGTATAAGAACCATTTTGAGGTGTACCTGTGATGGAGCACGGGAGCTGAGAGTCAGAGACAGCAGGATAAAACAAGAATAGCAAACAGGAGGGGAAGTAGCCTGGAAAGAGACAACACTGGGAACCCGACTGTAAAGAGATATTTGACATCCTTGGCCTTTTTTGATACTGGTGACAACCGATTCAGAATCGTATGTAATCTGCCATCGCTGTGTAGCTCGAATAAAACTCATCAGTCCGTCACCCTGAAGCATCCCTGCAGTAAAAATCCACTGGTTTCTTACTTCTCTGAACCGCGACAAGTCCTGTCATGCTACATGAATCAGCTGGGGTTGCTGTGTACTTGAAGCAGTCTAGGAATTCGTACAATGTCAAATTCATGTAACAACCTGAGCCTTGGATTCCCTCATAACTGAGCATGACAGTAACTGTGTCACTAATTTGGGATCTTGGTTGAACAACACCTCAGGTCTAGAAACTATGAAAGAAATATCTTGGAATCGTTCATTTTCATACGAGCTTAAAGGCTAAACACAAGCAAACAGAATATAATATACCATATAAATATACATTTATCACATATGGGGGGCAAAGGACAACAAGGAGGTTTTTCTGTACAGCATGAAAGATCTGGCCAATGCAAATTGTTAATCATCACGTTTTGCTAACGACACAAAAAGATATTCAATCCGACTGCGTTCATTAAGCGGGTTTTTGATTTAATAATTTTTTCATTTAGCTAAAATCCAACTATTTTACATTGTTATCCATACTACTAATTAAATGCGACCGCCATCGGATTTCTCTTTGAGTGGTTTATGACCCCAAAATGACCAATATGACCAGAAGAACGTAGACGTTGCATTGTTTGAGGACGTAACAATAACGGCTGCCATCTGTGGACTGATTTTAATGTTTTAATTATGAGTTTAAGGAAGCTTAGAAGAATTAGTGATTGTTTACGTCCAGATTCATCACGTCTGGGTTTTTTTTGGTCCAGAATGCTGACGAATGTCTGACCTCAATAATGTAAACAGAGTAAACTACTGACTATGGATCTGAACTACTACCAAATATAAAAGTGGCTTAATTAAAATGAGGGTTTTTGTTGTTGTTTATTTGTTTTATGTGTTTTTGTAAATAGACTAGAATTAGCATGTTCAGACTGCTCTAAAAAAAAAAAAAAAACTGGTACTGGTATGAAAAGGTCAAATATAGGTTGGCTGAAAATGGGGGGTGGGGGGGTGTTAGTCGTATTTGGCTGCTATGTGAACATATCTTCATTTTCTGGACTTTAATCCTGACTGGGAGAGTTTAGAGAAAAACTGCCACCACTCAGGATTTCCATTTAGGTTCAGTTGACGGAAAAATGCTGCAAAACCTTGACTCTTCTGTGACTCTGTACCTGAACAAGTAGCAGCAGAAGATGAGGCTAAGCATGAGGATGAAGAGGCCGATGCCCAGGATGATGATGTAGATATTTAGCGGCAGGTTGAAGAGATGTTCCGTCGTCATCTTGCAGCATGGGGTGGGGGGGTGGGGGGGGTCCTGTTGTTGAAAGTTACAACGATCTAGGAATGAGGAAAGATACAAATGGATGAAGGTTATTTACCTCTCAAGCAATCCCATTATGTGAATTTGTGAGACATTTAGTTTCATATTTTAGATGCAATGAGAGCTTTTTAGGGATTTGGCAAATAAAACACCCAAACCACTGTTGACAGATTTGTTTTGCTGGGGAAAATATATAGAGTGGGATAAAAAATGTTGTGTCTCACTGGGTTAACGCTGAGATTAATGGTGTAACTCCTCATCCTGCCTGTTTCTGTTTGAATTCCTTAACATTCGCCAATAAAAAACATATATTCATAACTAAAAAAAGATTCCAACTTTCAACAGCTTTGCACGACCGAACTTTGTAATCCGTCTTTTATCTTTTCTATTTTTATGATAAATCTCTACTTGGGTTGACGTGGGACTGTTTGCCTTTTTTTATTGAGGTGATCTCCCTTAAAAGATGCAGCTCCTTACCAAAGGAAATATGCAGGTTTTTGTTAGTAACCTATCTTCAAACGTTAATCAACAATGCATATTAGCGATTTATCTGAATCATCCTTCCTTTGTCCATGACTGCTTCTATTGAGCCCACTTTATCTCTGTTTCCTATGATTCTGGCGATGATGGTGTACGTACATTGGCTTCCCTTTCTTTGGCCAATGTCTTGTTGTTCACTCACAAACACTGATGGCTGCCTGCACTCTGATTTTGATTTACTCCTGATTTAATTTCAAGCTACTATATTGGTTTAAATTTTCCACCCTGACACTTTGATGGCCGCTTTTTGGTCAATCTGCACGTTTTCCTTCGTACTTTGTTTGGAGTTGCTCCAAACCTTAGACTTGGGACCAACTTACATTTTACTCCTCAATTTTCTAATACTTTTGTTTCAGTTAATGGCTTGTCATGATGTGTCATTCATACTCATGCAACAGCTTATTTAGACTGTACGAATACTATGTTTTCAGATTTACTTGCATAATTAGACTTGTGTTTGCATTTTTTTTTACTAAATCAAGTTTATTGGTGATAACATTTTACAAATACTATGATTTTTCAACTAATAGACCTGATAAAGAAAATAAATATTTTGTGTTTGGTTTTAGGCATGGGCACCTGTTATTGGGCTTTTTTGTATATAATTGACTGAAAATCGTTGAACAGCTGGGAATTTAGGCTTTTTATCAGGGTTTAAAGTTATGAGGTTTTGTTTTGGGAACACTTTGATGATGTTTGTGGAACGTGTAAGGCCTGGTACAAATACTACACACTACTTCTGTAAAGTGTCTTGTTTCAAACAGTAAGCTAACCCGGTGTACAGTGTACCGAACCTCAACCGTTTTGAGTGAGATCTGACATGATAGATTCTGACTTTTCTAGAGGTGGCATCATATATTTATTAAATATTGTGGTCAAACTTCATAAGGGAAACCAAAGATTTTAAAGCCTCTGCCTCGTTTTCCACCTCCATTTTTCTACTTTGTCTACATTTTTTTTTTTTTTATTGAGCTGCTAAAACACAGCGGATTTGCACTTTAAACACGACAATTTATACGGGGGCTAGTCTCCGAATCACGTTTTAATACCCAAAGGTCACATTGGTGAAGGAGTAATACAGAGGGTTAGTAGGACGAACGCTCGGCTGGAAGTATGGGTTAAGGAGGAGGCAGCTGTAATCTTAGCACCATGCTAGTAAATCATTGATAGTGGAGCACCAAAAGGCAGGCCACTGTGCAAATGGCGTCTGCATGGACAGGTCTGAACTTGAACATCAGTAAAGTGATGCAGATAATCTGATGTAGAAACATAGAAGCTGTTTCTCTGGAATTTTATCTGCCGACATTCTGCTCAGTAGTAGATGTCGGCATGTAACTTTATATTTTTGTATTAGTTTTATCGTTGATTCTTGTAAGAAAAAAGATCTGTACACTAGGAAGGGAACATTGGAAGTAGGTCCTGAGAAAACTGCATCTTATGATAGAAGTATTTACTTAATTAGATCATTAGTATGCCTAATGATCAATTATTTTCAAGAAAGATATTTAGGATGGAAATCACAGAAAACTGAGGACATTAAAAACAACACACTGAAAACTGACATCAATAAAGCATAAAATAATGGCATCTTCAGAAGAACCTATTTTTAAACTAGCCGCTTGCTTCTTTGTAAAGATAAAATTGATACTGGAGAAACAAAATCAGCAGAACTGCATGTTTGAGAGAAAATAACAATCCTGGCTTCTAAGTTTTACCGTAGCATTATATTCAAACCTATTTTTAAATACTGGTGATGAACAGACATCTTCCTGGATTACCAAAGGTTAAATCTAACCCATTATTGTGTGAGTTGGTAACTTACACAACAATGAAATAAATTCTGGAAACAAAATGAACTCAAAAGGCCAGTTTGAGTTCATTTCAGTAATTTATACTAAGCTTAAAGAATTTTTTTTGTAACTGCTGCTTTATAGAATTTACAGGACCGATTTCAGCTTAAAATGATTGTGTTAGAAGACGCTGTGACTGCCAGTCTACATCGTTGTTCAACAACGAGTTGTGCTTGATGGACATCGAGAAAACACAGAGGGACTCAGACATTTACGTGGTACTCCAACTTAAAGGAGAACAACAAAAACAGCTCAGAGCTTAGTCGAGTCTTGCAGATGGTAATGAAAAATGGACCAAAACGTTCACAGGTATCATGCAAATCAGTGATCCTTGTATACAACAACGTAACCTGCTAGAGTCTTTACAATAAATCATATGTTGGAGGCAGCTGTGTTCTTTAAAAGTGGTGCTTCACATCGATTTACCTTCATTTTAAATCAAGAAAACTTGAGTCTGATCTCTCGTATAATCGGCTGTAAGTCGTCACGGGCCACTGTTCTTTACATTACATTATTACTTTGTCCAATAAACAGTTTCTGTTTTCTGTGAAGCACATCATGGAGGAAAAACAACAATGCTAACATGATGGATTCATCACATATATTATATGCAGACGTACATGTTTTCCGCTGTTCCATGAAAACCCGAACCGAAATCTCTTTGTAAAATTACTAATTTGAATTGAAAACAACACAAAGGCAAGCATAAGTTGATGTAGGTTAGAGCTGTCAAAGCTTTTAGGTTTTATAGCAGTAAAATAGTTGGGAGAGAAGGAAACCTCTCAAAGTAAAGATTGGCGCAAACTGCGGAAGAAAAATGCACTACATAACAAATACAATTCTGTTTCTTTAAAAAAGAAAAGCACATTTATAATTGAAAAACTAATTAGAAACCATATAAACTACACTCCATGTATGTTGCAAACGTTTGCATGCTAGAGACAAATATAATGTGTCGGAGTGAAACAATTGTACGGATGGAAAACAACGCTAAAGCACCGTCTGTTGCAGGACACTCAGGTTTCTCAAACTATTGTGTCGTCTTTTGTTTATTTTGAAGTATTTTAACTCTGTGTTATGTTGTAGATTGGAGTCTTAATGAATGGAGGTTAGTTTTCAAAAGAAAAACAACAGCGTTCCCGATTTCCGCCTTCGATCGCCATCCAGGTGCAGAGAAGATGAAACGATAGAGCTCAATGTTCCTCTATAATTGTTTAATATAAAAGCATTCGATTTTTAAAAAAAATTACAAAGACGAACCTTAACTATAGAATAAATCATGAAGGAGACTGTAAGGTCTACTAAAATTAGAAAAGCGTCCAACACGAGTTGCTACCCAGCTAACCACCATAGCGACACAAAACAAGATTGAAGGTAAACATTGTAAACTTCACAATAATCATTCAGCAGCAGAAAGGGGTTTTGTAGAGCTATTCAAAAGCTACTAAATCATCCTGAAGAGAACGGAAAGTAAGGAATCACAAGTCCTAACATCTCCAACAGGTAGTTTCTTTCATTTGTCTGTAAAGTCTAAAATTGAGCAGAGCTGGTTCTACTTTTATCTGTTCTCCCCCCTCAAACTTTAATGGGCCACAATTCAATTAGTGAGTGGGCCGTCATTGTGATATGCAGCTACTGGTTCCAAGACACTTACCGTAACGCCACTGAACCGCATGCAACCAACATGTAAATATTTGACTCTCTTTGGCTCTCTGGGAAACTTTTAGGTTTCCACTCTCTAGTTTCTTAAATATAAAAAAAACTGCTGTTTAAACAAGTTTGTTAAACAGTTTTTTTGTTTTGTTTTTAGGTTTACTTAGATGACTCACAGTGTAGATGTGCAAATAGTTACGGTAAGTTAAACCCAGAAGCGAAACATCCACTTTTCAGCCAACTGTTCATCGAAGCTCTTCCGTCTGATGATTTTTCGTCATTCTCCCGTCGCCTGTTCTGTTTTCAGATGCTGAGATCTGACAGATCCTTTGTGCCTTCACGGTGGGGGACAAAACAAACCTGCGTTGAGTCTTGTGGAAAGCACACAGTTACAATTCTAGATCTCTTCCAGTTATGAACCTCTGGCTGAAGACAGTTTTATTGTCTTTCCTCTCTTCTTCCTCCTCTGTGTTCCCCTTTTAGATCCCTGAGTCCCTCTCCTTATATCTGGCTTCAAACTCCTGCTGTGGGGAGACAAAGGAAAATGACATGGATGGGTTTCCCAGCAGCTCAGCTTGTTATCCAGGCAGGCGGCAGGAGTCAGGCATCCCCCTCGAAAACGGATCCCAGCGCCTCCATATGCCTTCCTTCTCCGTACGCAGAACACACGGCCCCGGGTTTCGCTAGGCAGGAAGACGGCGGCACTAATCTCAATTTCTGATCCAGGCTGTCTCCTCCTCTGCTTCCCTCTCACATTCACTCTCCTCCCTCGTCTCTCTTCTCCACTTCTCATCTGCAGCCCTCAGTTTGTAAACAGATCCCTGCTCATGTGATTCACTGTCTGCATCACAGCTCTGCTTTCGCCGCCCCCTCCTTCCTTCCTCTGCTCTCTCTCTCTTTCTCCTGCCTGCCCTCCTTTTACACCCTCGCCCCTCTCGGTTCGTCCCCTGCGCCGTTCCCTCCTTCCTCTGCAGCTGCTTGCTATTATTGAAGTAGCTGCGGAGCAGATGGCAGACTGGCAGATGTGGTAACCAGACGTGAGGGGGAGGCTGAGCAGTAATTGTCTAAGAGAAGAACTCATTGATCGCTTCTGGCTTGTGGACTTGAAGGTGTCATTGTGGAAGACAAAGGACACAAACGTGAGAATCATGCTTGTAGACATAGTTATTAAAGAATGAAACAATAAGAATGAACACAAAATAATTTTGTTTCTTACAGTTTGAGCGGCTGTATGAAGACCCTATCTACTGGAAGGGATCTAAGCTTTACTATTGTGTAAAGAATTTGCTTCTGCTTGAGTTTTTATGTTTTGATGGACCACATGAGGCTAAACAAAAAAGAATTAATAGCTAATAGCGTAATTTTATTGCTTGTAAATGATTTTATCTAACTTTCTTGACCCACAACAGGAAAGCAACTCAAGAGACCAGAAATCCGGTAAACGTGGTTTATTGTGGAGTGTGGTTTTACAGCGTCTGTGTGAAATTTGAACATGTATGTGTGTACACGGCACGGGGAGGCTTCAGAGGACTGGCACAGAGGAATCTGTGACACGGGGAACCGGGAGCACTGAAGGGGAGACGACAGGTGAGTGAAGGTAACCGGTGAGTGAATTGCTGAGTTGCATGGGATCATACTTGGTGATGCGTGGAGGAGAGATGATAGGATTTGGAGTGCTTGGATTGCGTTTGTGGTGTGATCCAGGAGGAGGTGGTAATCCAGAGGGGACGTTGATGGTTGTGAGGAGGCTGTGGGGACGGTGTTGGAGTGGACAGGTAGAGCGGACGCTTGGAGGATGGCTGAGGAAGTAAGTGGAGCGGATGCAGTTGTGGTGGTCGGTCTTAATTGTTTCTCTTCTTGTCACCGGAGATAAACGAATTTTAGAGAGAATGTGGTCAAAGAGGAAATCCAGAGGGTTGAGTACCTTAGTTGAGACACGAGGAGAACTTGAAAAAAGGTCAACATCAGGTGAAAAACGAGCGAAAACACTGGTTTGATTTGGCTTGTTGTACCATGGGAATTACCACTCAGGCACTGAGGAACTGCAGAGTAATTGGCAGCACCTGGCAATCAGGAGCTGCTAGCTCAGCGGCTCCAACACCAGCAGCCTCCAGAAAGGCCCCCTGGTGAGACAACACAGAAACACAACCACAACCAGTACACACATAGATATTCATACCACATAATTTTTAAAAACAACATCGTACACAACGAATCTCTTTTAGAAGAGTTTTAACCAAAAATGCACACATTTGCCATTGAGGGTTGTTTTAACCTGCCAAACATTTAGACAACAGTGTACCGTAAAAGTACAATAAAACAGTAAAATTAGTAAAGTAGTACACTAAAAGGTTATGAGAGGTTATAAAGGTTATGAGGTGGCATCTAAAATGGGGAAATTCATGGAAGGACAGTAAAAAAATATTTTCTCTGATGTTGTTGTTTGCTAAGCTTTTGACCGCCATTTGTTTCCTTCATTTCTGGTATTCTGTCGGTTCTCTCCCAGCTATTCCCACCAGTATCTATTTCTTGTTCCAGCAATCAACCTCCCAAGTAGTCAGATCACTTCAATTTCTCGCCTTTCCACTTCCCACAAAAGTCCCCTGCTGGAAAGAAAATATGAATTTTTACATAAAATGAAGAAAACCATGGACAAACCATGTTATTGGAAAACAGAGCCTCCTTCGGTCAGAGGCTTCTTCCGCTTAGTTGTAAAACAGACCGCTACAGAAGATCTTTCCTTCCCGCAACCATCACCATTTATAGTAACTCCTTTGTTAAATGAGTTACTTCAACAACATTTAATTTCCCTTTGGGATCAAGTATTTTTGATTTGTTTTGATTGATTTGATCTCGTGAGAACAAGTCAGAATTTGGCAGTGATTAACTTTAATCATAAACAGAGGTCAGAATAGCTGGTGTTACTCCGTAATCCATCGATGGCAATGCAAATTTGAATGAACTATAAAACACCAGCAATCATTTTCATTGTCTGCTATCAACCAACTGTCAAGTTTACATCAATCCTGAGCATGAACCATAGCCAATGTAGCCCATATATTTCACCCCCTTTCCCTTTTTAATTGAAGTTTCTTGTCATTTCAATTTAAAAATAGAAAAGAAGAAAGATTATACACAAGATTATAACATTTGGTTTGGAAGACCAATATCATCTGGAACAAATGTCCTTTTGTTCCTAATAATAAAAGATTATTGGATTACTTAAAGTTCAGAAAGAACCTTTTCAACAGAGTTCAATAAGTTCAACCTGAAGTTATTTGAAATCAATGGAAGTAACACTTTGTTCCAGTCTATGCTTTTATAAAGACAATTATTGATTATATTTACAACATACATGAAAGTCAGTTAAAGCTCAGGTTAGACTGAACATGAATTTAAAGTTCACTTTATGATGATCAATCAGGGATTTTTGTAAAGTAAACGACATATCCGTGGAACACCTTCAAGTGTCTCTAACTGATAACTAACTCCGTTGGGTATTTGATGATTGAAACTGGACATGTGCAAAGTAAAACAACTAAATTATGACTAAAACTAATAATTAATAATAATGATAATGGGAGGAGAGGAAGGACACAAGTCCATCGCTGGGTATAACGTAGATATGTCTCATATTTGCCTAAAACCTGGTAAAAACCAGCACCTTGTTTAATGCCCTGATTCATAGAAATGCTCCGGACCCTTGGCTATTAACGAATGATTGCTTCCTCATTTTAATTGCACCACCTCAATAAAGCTTTACTTGAAATTGTGTGTGATACAAAAAACCAGAGAGCAGTCTTAAACAATCCTCTTGCTCCAAACTTTACCAGTTTAATGTTCAAAACTCCTCTTTCTGTTGATCTGGAGCAATAGTCAAGCTAACCCCAACAACGAGACCTCTATGGTTTTAATGAGACCAGGGCAAATGAAACAACGGGCAAAAACACCCTGAAGGAAAATCTATAGATCAGTTACTATTAGTTTTGTTTCTGTAATGCAGTAGAAAGCTGGGGTCGCGACGCATACACAGGGGTGTGTGACCCCTGGCTGGGAAATGAACCCAAGATCTTCTTCCTCTATCACACACACTTACTGCATTGAAGTTGTGCATATACCTTATAAAAATACCTCACATGCATCTAGTTTTTCTCTCTCACACACTAAAAGTGATTCACTCACACTTACAACACTGAAAATATGCATAAAGATTCCTCATAAAATAGCACACACGCATTCAATTTTTCTCCTTCACACACCAAAAGTGACTAAAATTGTTCACATATGCACTATTGCAAGACATAAGACATACGTTTACACACACACATACATTTCTGAGCTCTCATTTAGTCAAGTATCACTCACACATAGACTAAAATCTCATTCGAGCACAGAGAGGTGTTTTATGTCTGCATGCTGTATGTATGTGTGTGACTGATTTTAATTTTAAACGTTCAATTTTATTTTTGTAAATGTGTGTGAGCGTGTGAGTCTTTGTGTGTGTGAGAGAATATAATTTGATATGTGTGTGTGTGGTATTTTAATAGGGTATATGCACAATTTGAGTGTTGTAAGTGTGTGTGAGTGAGTATATTGCTTTTGTGTGTGAGAGAAAAACATAGTTTATAACTTATAACTATCGCCAGGCACTTTACCAGAAAATAATTTGAATCTATTCTCACATTTTTTTCCAGTCCATCCTAACTTATCAGAAATTAACCACGTCAGGTTAGTATTAAGGTTAGCTTAAAATGGTTCCTATCTAAGGGAGCCAAATGGATTACATTGTGTCGTTGACTAATCTATTTTGTAGTGTGTGCATTACTCTGACATTACTAATTATGGCTGTCATGATGGGAATGTTGGAAATTGTGACGATAATCTAATTACGGGGCCAATTGCTACCAAGGTGGGATGAATGTTCTTGAATTCATCGCCTTCTTGTGTCAGTGATACCGAAATCTTTGAGTAAAAAGTGCCCAGCAATTATATGTTCACGCAAAAATGCATTCCCTTGCGTTAAACCTCTGCCAGGCATTTTCCATTACTAGGAGTAGTTTTAATTCACCATATTTTTGAAGTTTACCATAGCAGTATTATTACAAAGCATTGCCACTCTTGAGTAAAATTTCTGGATACTTTAAAAAAACAAAACAAGCTTGTTGCACAGTCCTACAGTTTTGTGTTAAAGTTAGACCTCTTCTTTGTTGTTCAAATGCTTTTTGATTTTATTATCTCCCGACCCCTTAGAAATGACTAAATATATGGCAAACCATTTACATTTTAAATGGAAACCCTTCACCATGTTGTACATTAAACATTATCTATTTTAACTATTAGTTTCATATCCTTTGTGTTAAATCTTTTATTTTATTTTATTAATTTAAATTTTTCTTTTTTGTAGGTGTTTTTTGTAATCTTTAAAATACTATAATGTGCAAATAACTTTGTATGTTATAACAAGAAGTGCCAGTAGAACTAACCTGATTATTATTGGTTTCTTTTAATTACTTTTTGACTTCTGGGTAATTTCTTTGGTATTTTGTATTTTCATGTCAGTGAAAATGTGTGAAGTTGCTCATGTATTTCTCGAGTCTGGCTGTGAATTGATTGATTTTAACGCTGTCCTGTGTTATCTTCCCAGCAGAGAGCGCTCTATGATCAGAAAACATCAGCTTTAAGACCCTTGATTGCAAAAAGATGGCGCTATTGATTCTTTCTAATGAAAGGCCTCCAAATAAAAAGGTGCATTAAAAATCTCTGAGCAGGCTGTTTCAAGTACAATCAAGTGAGCTGCCCTGTGTGACTGTATTGCACAATCACAACCTCACACATTCGGAACCGGTTGATTTGTTCCTCATTTTTCCTGTCGCATACCAAGGCGACCATTCAACAGGACAAGAGCAGTATGAGCCAGCACAACCAACTTTTTCCTTTTCTTTTTTTTGTTGTTGTTGTTGTTGGGTGATTACCTCATGGAGGTCAGCCCCTCCTGAGTGTGATGCAATGAGAATATATGTAAATGGCCTGCTGAGGTCCAACCAGAGAGAACGAGATTTAACCAGCCTGCGCCTGATTTGAAGTCACTTACTTCCAAACTTCACACACGTCTGATGAGAAATTCCAGCAGCGCACTGAGAAAAAAGAGCCCAGTTTGTGTGAGGCAGAAAGAAGGAAAACAAACTGGTGAAAAACGTATTAAGCAGATCAACTTAATTGTTTCATAAGAGAATAAAAATGTTGTTGGGGCAAAAAAAAAATAACGCATTTAATTCTATTTTTTCCTTAAGTAAAAGTCACAAAAAGTTTGTATTTCTATCCTTTTTAGACACTTTTTTTGATTTCTCTTCATTTGAGTGCCCCTTTATTTGCTTACCCCAACACATATCCCAACTTAAACCATTATTGGTACCTATAACCCTAACAAACACTGCCTGCCACATTGTAACCAGGCTTTGGTTCCTTCGCTCTTCTTGAGAAGATAGAAAAGATCATAAAGAGGAAACATAAACATGAACACACACATATCCGCAATGACATGCAGGCCCGCGGATTTCCATTGTACTGTTTATGCATTCAGGTATTTTCACTGCGAAGTTGTTTCTGATAAAAACACGCTGCAGGACACTGCAGTTTAACCTGTGTCCTTCCCTATTTGCATAACCAATGACAGTCAAAAAACCACTAAGAGTGTACAGATGTGGGCATGCAAATACATGTAAATAATAAACCACAGCTGGGATTGTAGCAGAAGCTTCCTGCAGGAGCTGTATGAAAAAATATCTTATCTTGCACAAGATACTGAAAAGGACTTTAGACAACTGGTTCATTTTTTTTGTTGACCTACATGTTTTCCTGAAAAGTGGCGTGGCCGGTTCGTTACTAGAAAAGTCTGCCGTCATCACTTTTGCTGCAGGTACATAATGTGAAGAATGCCGGAGGAAAAGAAAGGTAAAACTGCCTTTTAGGAATAAACACATTCATTTTAATGAAGCTTATTCATATATAGGTGTGAAAACCAGGAATAAAAAGTCATATTGGGTTTTTTTCTTGTTTTGATAGATATAGCTTACAGGTTGTCAACACAAAAGGCAGCAAAAATAATTGTTTAGCACAGAATAGGGTCCAGCAGACAGTAATTATGGTTTACAGCTTGGGAAAAACACAAAAATCAGTAAATGTCAGAAAATACAAGATTACAATCCAAACAAAAAGGATCTTTTAATACAGAAATGTTATGCTTAGGTCCAAACAATGATGGGAAACACTGATGCTTTGACAATTGACCTGCAGACAATCACTGTGAACTTCTATGAGGCAGGTCACGACACAAAATGTCAACATTTAGGTAGATCAAAAAGAAAAGTATTCATTTCATTACCTGGAAGATTACACAAGAAGCTTACTGTTGATGCTGGTGGTTTATGCAGGGATGTTAATAGAAAGTTGAGTGGAAGGAAAATGTTTGGTTTTGGGGGAAAAACTGCAATCTTAATAGGATTGTGAAGAAAAACCCCATTTGCGGGTTTGGGGTAGATCACACGTTGTGGACTGGTTGGATTCAGTGTTAATGCCCTGCAGCACTGATGTGAGGATTCATGCAACAGGAGCCTCTACTCAGTATTGTTTGCATATATTGAACAAACTATGGACAGTTTTCATTAGGCTGATTTATCTTGTCCTGTTTGGTCTCACATAATATTTAAATTTTCTATGGAACTTGATTTTGGTGGGTTATTACTGTAAACTATTAGTATTAAAAAAACAAAACACGAAAAAGCTTTAAATTGATCATTGTGTGAATAATTAGTTTTACTTTTAGAACAGAAATATGGAAATAAATAAAATTTTCTGTGACAAGCCGGTTTACTGAGACCTAATATCATAGAATTACCAAATTAAATGTAATGATCCAAATAGATTCAAGTTCAACTACAATTTCAGATTACATCATATGATTCAAATGAAATTCTGTTTTTAATGCAATAGGTTGAAAAGTTGGGGGATAACTGATCTGAATGTGTTGAATTATTGCCTTTTCAGCAATCCCTCCATCTTAACAGGCAAATAGCAACAGTTGAAAGGAACAACTCTTACTTTGAAGAGCAACAATGGACTTGACAAGAAACGCAAAATGCCCAGTAGTACTTTCTGTATTAAAGAAAACCTGAACTTCAATCTGTGTGGTCAAAAGGAGAGTAGCAGCGGTTGGTGGCAGCGGTAGCTCCTTCAACAGCTCCGTCCAAGAAGGATAATAGGCTTTAAAATCTTGTTTATTAATAACAGAGGCTCTCATATATAGGCCAACTGTCTGGGATGGGGCGGGTGATTGGGATTATTCCAAGGACAATGTCACATCGACAGAGTTGGAACGCGACAGGCGAAACAACAAAATCCAAATCTTGTTACGAAGGTGTCAACAAATTTTTCACTTTACTACCACCTTAACTGTATGAAGCATCTCCTTTCATAAAGAGGTTGAAAAAAGGACACTTTTGACACAAGGCACATTTGGAAAGCACTTATTCACCTGGAGAAAATTACTAATTACTCTCTTTAGAATGACTGCCAGGGTATATAGTGGAAAAAAAGGACTAAATTCTATATTTGATGTGTTTTTTTTAAGTAAAACAATCAAATCAGCCAGTTTTCAAGTTACCTCTACTAATATATTATCAATTAAATTATTAATTTTATAGATTCCAAGTTTTTCTAACTGTAAATACAGATGGGTGTCAAACTGTGAAGATCGTTAAACATGAAAAGAAGTTCAGAAAAAGAACGACAAACTGTTTACTGATTAATTTAGCCTCTGTTTAGGTCACTTTTTACCACA
>JAVLVB010000135.1:447019-458371 GCA_032876305.1 Orestias chungarensis | reverse complement strand
TATATATATATATATATATATATATATATATATATATATATATATATATATATATATATATATATATATATATAATTTTGGTAAATATCGGGCACAATTGCAATATTAATAACGGATATTGATATTGACCCAGCATTTTTTATATTGGCTCGCACATTTATTTTTTTTTTTTCCGGTTTTACCTGTAAGTGTAGTTCTGAGGCATGTACTGTAAAACAAACTGAAGAGCATTGTGTTAACGTGTGTTTCCTCAGTGCTACGCTACATTGATTACTACAGAGGACTGTAAAGCGTTACGTCCTGAGAAGTTTTTCAAATAATTTATATGGTGAAACGTACAGGAAAATATATCAAGAACTGATTTGCAATATTAAGAAAGGACTTTATTTTTACTCTGGGGACTAAAAAACAACATATATTAACAAGGTAAGGAGATAATTTTAACATTAGCAAAATATTTACAACAAAGAGGAAATACATGTGTATGTAAAAGTAAGAACATATTAGTTAATTTATGTAATCAATTTAATTGAAGTGACAATCATGGTATTTTAGAATAATCGCACAGAATTCTATAATTAAAGCATTTATTGCTAATAAATCTGATGATTAGGGGTTTCAGATAATGAAAAACCCTAAATTATTTTTCTTGGGAAATTAAAATATCCATTAGTTTTACATAAAACAAAATTGTTTTAAAACTGAACTATGAACCAGGGTTGATTTTGGTAGATTCCACTAAACACTCATTTAATATGCTTGCATACAGCACAGTGTGAACAACCAGCGTTAACAGTGAGCTTTTTGCATCCATTTTACGTCTGGATTTCTTGTTCCATTTCTATGAACAAGAAATCTCTCTAATGAGAAAGTTATAGTCCATAGAGCTGAAACATCTGCCTATGAGACTCAAGTAGCAGTTAAAGCAACACTAAAGAAGTTTCAGTTTCGGTCGACCTTGGCGGACACTTTGGACAAAAACGCTGGTGTTTTGCCTGAAGGAAGACAGCATTTCCCATGAGGACCAGCGCATAGCGTTGTAAAATCCTGATCTCCCAGTCAACTGCAGTTGGATTGAAGTAAATTTTTGTTTCCAGTGGAGGAGTGACGGATCAATAGCGATGAGGTGATCTAGTTGTGTTGAAACAATGTGATATGATGATATTGGAAATAAGAAATGGGGGAAGTGACGTTTGCCGTAAAGCAGTCAGCACATTTGTGGTTGTTTTGTGTGGCAGGGTTCCTGCCACCCTCCTCAAAGTTGATTAGTTCCGGTTAAAGCGAAACGGACCCCCATGGGCAATGACAGAGGCGTCTTTCAATGAGCTGTAAGTCGACGTATAATCACAAAAGTTATGAAAATATTTTATGAAGATTGAAATGTTACTTAGTGTTGCTTCAATGACTCGAAAATCTTCCTAAAACTCCAAAGTCCCACTTTTTATTGGATTTTTCCCTCCACTAAACTTTCCATAAAAGAAAAATATATATTAAATGTAGCACAATCATTTTCTAGCCTAACTTTCTTGCATATGGTACCAGCGATTGTCTATTGCTGTCAATTTTTCTAAATTGGTGTGCAATGTTGTGATTTTCTAATCAAAAATAAGCAATATTGGGTTTTCTCAAGCTACGATTCTCAAAGTCAAAGAAAAATCATCAAGCATCATGAACATTAGACTACATCACAATCAGAATTATTGCTTAGTACTTTATTGGCTTATAAGGAATTTGTTTTGACGTATTTGGTCCATTACAAATGTCTAAGTTGTACAACTGCTGCCAAAAAAACTATTTGTTTCAGTTTCTGTTACATCCATTTGTGTCTTCGGTCTCTTCAAACCCCCAGTCTATGGTGGCAGACAGCTGCTCATACTGAGCCAGGTTCTTGTTCTGCTGCGGGTTTCTTCCTGTTAAAATGTGAGTTTATCCTCTCCAATGTTGCTATATGCGTGCTTAGTGTGAGGGATTGCTGTAAAGTCAACAACAACACAAGCTATCGTATTACTGGTGCTGATTCCAGGAGCGAAAGCAGCAAGTCATTGATTCAATACAATCTGCTCTTTTTCCTTACAATGGAAACTTGTTTTTAAACTGATTTGTTTAGGAGGGATTTATGATTTCAATGATTTTCTTGTAAAGTGCCTCAAGATGACGCGTGTTGTAAATTAGTGCTATATAAATAAACAGATTCTTGGTTCGTCTTGAAATATGGGTATGGTATGACAAAATGAGAGTATATAGAACAAAAAAGTGTGACAGAAAGAGCTGTGCATCAATGTGCATAGACATATATATATATTTGCTTAGTTAATTTAGGGCTTGATCGTTCACATCTGTAGGAAAGAAATCATTAATGATAATAATAATGAATAATCCTCAATAGTGTTGCTGGGTAAATAACAATTGAAAGAAAGAAAATGAAGGAATCCCTTCCTAGTGACTTTATTGGGTTGTGTACTCTCCTCTACACACAATCCCAGTATTTTTCCATCAAGAACCGCGCGGCACCACGTGACCACAGCGCAGAGAAAAAAGCGCATGCTGTCATGTTTGAATCCTCTAATAAAACCATCCTAATTTGCAAAAAACCGCACAGTTGCAACGTCGTCCCGTCCCACGATGCTGCTGACACTTAACACATTTGCAGAAAGCTCCCTGCGTGGATGTCACTCCACTCAAAAAAAACCCGTAGCCAAAATCTCCTTGAGGTCGCTTTCTAACCCGGGTGATCGCGTAACCACGCCCACTCGTGGCTGGTGGAAAATTACCAGCTTTTAACAAGTGACGGGCAAATGAATGGCGCTTGCAGGTTCAGTCATATGGTTCCAGGCCCCTCTAGTGACAGTCGCTGTCATGTTGCCTTAGAAAAGTAGCAGGAACCTTCACTCTGAGGGGGTTTACACAGTGCATTTCGTTGACTTAATTATGCCACTAATAATTACAACATGCGATTAAAATGGCAGGATTTTGGGCTGAATCGTGCAGAAATCCGGTCTGCATGGGAGTCTGCTCTCCTTTTTCTCTCCGGGCGGAGATGTCGCGTGGGCGCTTGAGCGAATTGAAATGGACGGACGGCTCGCGCAGCCAATGGGAGTCCGAGAAGGGAGTCGCCGTCATGGTTTGAGCCAATCGGCGCCGTTTGTGGGCGGGAGCCTGGTCCAAACTTTTACGCGGCGCCATCGGCTGAAAACTAAACCGAGATGGAATCTCCCAGTCTGAACCGGTTTCAACCGGTTGTGAGTTAGTTGCTCGGTAGAGGAGAGGAGGCGCAGGCACCACAACCTTTATACCGCGCGGCTGGAAAAACCACAAGAGTAACGAATCAATCAGTCAATCAAGGTTCTGCTTTTATATATATATATATATATATTTTTTTATTTATTTTTTTTGGCGTAAAATGCGTCAGCAGAGAAGAAACCGTAGTTTCTGGGAATCGTAACGTTCTTAGCAGCAAGGCATCATCCGCTGCTGGAGCTGGAGATAGTCAACGGTGAACCAGCAACCGAACAAAAACAGTGAATCTCTCCAAATTAACAGCGATTTAACCGTGTGGCCTTTTTTATTCTTTGTTTTTGGCCAACGCCGCTCTTTGGAGTCAGAGCCTTGGACTTTTCGGTAGGTAAAACCAGGGTTAACTAAAATTATTTGATATATATAGGGCTAATGTGTATATATGTGCTATTTAAAAGTTCCATATCTTTGTCTCGGCGTATTTTGAACAAGTTAACTCGGACGGCAACGCCAGCATCGCTAGGATAGCCGAGCAGCCGTTGACCGACCGCTAGCTAACGTTCGCAACTGTCTTAGTTTTAAGCTAACATTAGCATTCAGAGAGAGGAGGGGAAAGAAGACGTGCAGTCACTTTAACCCCCTTTTTTTAGCAGACGTTTTTGATGAAAAGTACGACTCTACAGATGAAAAAGCGAACATGTGCTTTCTGGTTAAACCCCCCACCCCCCCACACCTCGCACCAACCCAAATGACCATAGCAACATCGCTCTCCTGCGTGATCTTGAACGGATGTTAGCCGCGCGTTGCTAGGTGCTCATCAATATTTCTCCGTTTCCAGGGAAAAAAAAGCTGTGAAGAGTTACTCTACGAGAGTTGATGATGGAGCTACATAGCAGCGTGTTCAGATGGGCGTCCTCTGCCTCTGGCATCAGGTTTTTCTTGGGTGGTGGGAGTGGCTGTAGTGAGCAGTGAAGGCACCACATGTGACCAGTTCGTTTAAAACGCCATACGTCTAGCTGCAAATGGAGCCTCATTTTCGGCTAATTATAGCGCCGTGCGCGCGATGATACCCACCTCTTGTTACAGATATTGGGAATAACTTGTAACGTATCTCTATCTCGGATCTATTGTTTTTATTTTTCTTGACCATCCGAGTTTGTGTTGGATGTTCTTGATTTTATGGAGTAAATTCTGTTTCAAGTGGATGTAAACAGTGTGACGTCGCTTTGTGTATCCGGCACGTGGCGCGTTTAAATCAGCAATAAAGTGTGATTTTTAGACTCTGGCGTGTGAAAGTGACATTGCTTCATCCGTAAACTGCACAAGCCGCCTCCTAAGAGCTCAGACAAGAGGAAACTGAGCTGTGTAGTTTACACAAACTGAGCTTATCAGCCATGTATGTCGGTCACCTGTTGAATTGGCTGTAAAGCGTAATCTAGTGTTATTACTCTGCAGCATTCAAAGGCATGGCTAACTTTTCTCATAAGCGGTGGTTCGTTTCTGCAGAGATCTGGTAACAAGTTCATTTAGGCGTGTTGGAGTAGGGATACTTCTAAAAGTTGCAGGATCGTTGCGCCGTGAACAGCCTTGTTTAAAAAAAATCGGAGTCTTATTTACCCACCAAACATCGTTGGACATATTACCCTGTGATTTTTTAACTTCTCGAAATGACAGCTCTCTTGAGTGACATTTGTGACACGGTCAGCTGTTCGGACTCATTTCCCAATGCACGGTTCACATGACGTTGTCCACTGAGTGTGCTATGTGCATTCATGACCCACTCCCTCTGCTGTCCTTGTTACAGAACCCTATGCCAGCAGTTATGACAATGTTAGCAGACCATGCAGCGCAACAGCTGCTGGACTTCAACCAGAAATTGGATATCAACCTACTGGATAATGTTGTGAACTGCCTATATCATGGCGTGGGACCTCAGGTATGTTGTAGGCTTCCTATGTCATTCATTAACCCAGAACTGATCCTGTATGATCTCTCTTCCATTATTCCAATTGAAAGTCATTTTGAAATTACTCCTAAATGTTATGAACCCCTGAGTGCTCTCTGTTTTTTGTATCACAGCAAAGAATGGCGCAGGAAGTGTTGACACACTTAAAAGAGCATCCAGATGCGTGGACAAGAGTGGACACCATCCTGGAGTTCTCTCAAAACATGAACACCAAAGTAAGCAAGCCATAATTCAGAAAGTGCAGCAGGAAATGCATTTAATTGTGCTTTGAGGAAGATGTCAGCTTGAACAGAACACAAGACTTTTCTTTATCATGCATTGACAAATCATAGTCATAGCTATTTAGCTGGCGCAGTGTAACCTCTGCCTTAACTTGCATAAGTCACTCATATTTAAAAAACAAAAATGAACCTGAACCTCTTGGATGAACTTTTAGGTTTACGCACATCAAGGCAAGAAGCCTTGTGCTCCAGTTTATTTCTCCACTTGTTATTAATTTTAATAATACAAGAGTATTTGCGATATTGGTGTAAAGCTAAGGCAAAGCAAACCGACAGACATCCGGAGATCGGTGCTACCACCTTTTTTTTAGTCTTGGAGATTCTGAATTGCAAAGTAAAACGTTTAATCTCACCGTTAACAGGGGTTTAACCACAGCTTCCTCAAAGTAACATGACTTTATGCATGATTTCAAAGTATTTAGTGGTTTTGTTTCTGTAAGATTGCTTTTAATGCTGGACAATAAGTCGCTGATGTCTGAGTTGATGTGTCAATAGTACTTTTCTAGGTTTAAATTTCTAACTTTCCAAATGAGTAGTCCCAATAGGCGAAGACAGGAAGCCAAAGGTAAACCTCTTTAAGCATTTGGCTTTTGGTCTGGAATTTTAGCACTTGTGATAGATGTTGATTTATAAAAAATGTAATAATTTGAGGCTGTGACTATATTTGATATTAATCACAATGTTCCATTATGTTTATGGCTTGTAATAGGAAGAAAGAGGGTGTGTCATCCCGTGCATCTTGACACAGCTAGGCTTTGACGGCAGGCCTCCAAAAGGTCTACCCTTTTTTAAATTACTTTTGACTGAATTCTGTTCATCCATTTTTTTTCCTGCATCTGACTGGACAGAGGGGGAGTGCAGGCTGCAGTTAGTAGGATCCTTTGTGCCGAGGCAATTTAAATGATTTAATTTCAGCTGTAGGGATCACAGCTCTGCACCTGACTACAGTCTCTCCTTTACTTGTTATCTTTCCTTTAATTTTTCTTCCTTTTTCTTTGCATAATTTATAAGAAAATAGACAGAACCCATCAAAATAATAAAAAAATTTTTCTTTACAAAGGATTTGGCAGTTTTCTCACAGTCTTCTTACCTGCTGTGCTGGTTTCTGCCCTTTTTAAGAGTTAAAGGTGAAATAAAAACGTATTAGTCCGTGTTTTCTGCCATCCAGTTGACACGTGTAAGTCGTGCACTATCACTGCCTGTAAGGAGATTTCACCTTTAATCTCTCGGCATCTATCGTCTGTAATTCTGCTTTATAAAACGCTTCATTCTTCGAGTCATTCTCCTATTTTTCTTTTAAATCCATCTTCTCTTAAACTGGTGATCCCTACCGTTGAAACAGTCAGCGCAAGAAACCTTTAATATTGTTGAATTAGACGTTTTATGTACTTTAAAGAACTTAACCTGCGGTTGGGCTCATTCCTTATGACACACCAGATTAAGCGATTATAGTTTGGCTCTTAAGTCATAAACTAAATCAACCAGTAAACATCTTTTGAGTTTTAAAAAAGGCCTGATCTAGGATTGGGTATCAAAAATGTTTTTTTAGTTAAGATATTTATGCTGTGAGTTAGGCTCTATTCGATTGGTAAAGCCTGGTGTAAATTTTAGGTTTGGTACTTTTTTCTAGAGCAGGAGTTTCAATCTAGTTAAATGTTGGAACAGATACATTTCCTATGCAAAAGTAACCAGTTTGTTACAGCAAACAAGGTCACTGTTTATTAATGCGCCGTAATATGAGCATTTCTACAGAAATTAATGTTAGTAAAATGATGTGTATAAGAATAAGTTGAGTTGATCCCATGAATGAGTAATTAAAACTAGGGGTGTCCCAATAGAAATGGTTCCCATCTGATGGGAAACAGATGTTTCCATTTTCAGTATTGCCCCTTACCGATATTAAAATATACAGATTTATTACTTGTCTTGTGTTAAATGTTATAGAAGGCTTGTTAAAGTGATATTACTCTCAGAACAATAGTTATAAATAATAGTTTTGAGAAAAACTGATACATTTATTGTTGATTAGTTTGTTACATAATTATCAAACTTTCTTTAAAGAAAGAAGGTTGTGGAATAAATTAGGTTTTGGAATGGTGATGCGAATTTAATGGCTGGAGAAGACGTCTTGTGTTGGGAGTGTTTGATATTGGAGATTTTCGAAGTTTACAGCTCCCTGTTCACCTTTAAGTAAAAGGGGATTTTTCTGCGTTTCTTACATACGGAGAAAAAAAAAGAAAGTTTGCGAAGAGCCAATCCAGGAGCTGCATTTATGTTTGTAGCCACTGATCGGCTGTACTCTTAAGATATAAGAAAGTCTGTAGATGTCAGCGTTTGCAGTGATCCTAACGGTTTCCAGTGTCTATTATTGCTATTAAGCTATATCTGTTTTTTGAACTATTAAAATAGGTTGTTATAAGTTTCGTAAACCTTCAAGTATTTGCAGATTTCCAACATTATAGGGCAGCTGTGGTCTCCTACAGCCCGATTATCGGATGGGTTTAGGCTGTATAATAGTTTGTGATTGTAATATCGGAGTGCACAATTTACACATCATGAAGGGTGGTTTGCAGTAACCATTTATTAATACGTTAAGAGATGTAATAAGGGCTACTGCTTATTTTACTGATCAATTAGTCAACGATTATTTTTTTTCTTTTGATTAACATTATTATTTTTTCAGTCTAATTTGAACCTAATCAAAGCCATTATGGCATAAGTAGATAAAGAAAACACAAGTTACTAACTTAATTTGTGTTTTATTATACCCAAAGCATAAGTGTCGTGGATCAAGTTAAATGTTCGCATGATCGGAATTATTTATGTCTTGTGCCTCGGGATATGCTTTGTAAATATAGCTCTATATAACTAATAATATAATAATAAAAATCAGACAGACGTCTGATTTATTTCATGACTAAATGTCTCTGACTCCAACAAAAGGAGCAACAAACTTTGGTATCATGCTTGATGACCAGCTGACCTCTAGAGATCATGTTGCCTCAGTTTCTCGATCTTGTCGTTTTGCATTACTAAACATAAGAAGCTCTAGCCAGCTCCAGGTTCAGTCTATGGTTATCTCCTGCTTGGACTATTGTAACGCACTCCTGACTGGTCTCCCAGCTTCTACGGTAAAACCCTTAAAAATTATCCCGAACACGGCAGGGCGCCTGGTCTTCAATCAGCAAAAAGTCTCATGTGCCCCCCTCTGTTCATTGTGCTCAACTGTTTAGTCCTGGCTGCCCGCATCAAATTCAAGTCCCTGATGCTAGCCTACAAAGTTCTTAAGGGTATGGCTCCCATCTACTTGAAAACTCTTGCAAAGGTTTATGTCACAGCTCAGTCATTTCGGTAATCATTGGATTGTGGTCTAGCAGTGCCTACACAACGCTTAAGACAATCCAGCGTGTTTTCTTGTCTTGTTCCAAGATGGTCGAATGACCTACCAAGCGCCGCAAGAACAGCAGCATACTTGTCTGTCTTTAAAAAAATTTTTGAAGACCCGTCTCTTCAAAGAGCATCTCCTATCCTAACTCTTCCCCATACCTCTATACTCCCTCTACTACTCTCTCTGTACTTCCCTCTATCTCTTCACTGTCACCACTGACTCTCACTTAGGATTTTTCTCTAGATAGCTTATGGTCGAATTGATAAGTGTAATTATTTTTTTTGGCGACTGGATAGCTCAATTGGAATGTCACCAGATTTCCAATCCAAAGCTCATGGGTTCAAATCCAGCCCAGGGCAAAAATACACCATAGCATCCAGTGTGGGTCCTTAGGCAAGACCCTTTGCGCTACTGCCTACATGGCGCCTGCAAAATGGCTGCCCTGGTGTGGTTTACACCAAAAACAATTTCCTACAGGATCAATAAAGTATACATTATTATTATTATTATTGCAATGGCATTATTAGACAAAGAAGTAATTGAATTGATAAGGACTCGATCAAAAAGGTTTTGATTTTTTTTATTACAAGCATATTGCTTTTATGGGCTGCAATGAAGCAATGCACCATGATGAAGCCTCAAACTGAAAATATTAGCAAATGGGAATCAGGAGGATTGTGATCATATGATGAATAACTAACCTATCCTCTGTGACTTGTTAAAAGAATGCTGGTAACAATAATAAATGTCTAAATCAAGGATTTTGAGATTTAAGATTTTAGCAGTATCTAGACACTAGATATCATGCGATACTGTTGCGATAAAAGTAATTCTAAGCACAAATGGTTCTGTAGAAAAAAAATGTCAATTTAAAACAAACTTCTTTTAGGACATCAGATACATCAGGTTATTTTCTTTCACTAAACAGCACAAAGTAAATGCATTTAAATATATGGTTTGAAAGTAATGCACTCTAATGTAACAAACAGTAGTGGGGAAAGTAAGAAAGCAAACCATAGATGTTTCAAATGTTGGGAGTTTTCCAACATTATTGGTCTGAATAGGTTATTGTTTATTATTACCATGATAAGAAATTTGTCACAATGAACAGAACGATAATGGCCACCCCTCGGGTTTACTGGCCTGGATTGGTGTGACCGTGAAGGTCGGGACGATAAAAGCCCTGATCACAGATTGGCAAATCAAGGAATCAAGGAATTTTATTTGTCATCACATGTGGTACATGAGGTGGGATGGAATTCTAATCCCCCGGTCCAGTTTACACCCTGATAGCAATGTTAAATAATATAATAAAATATAAAGAACTATACGAGAAATAAGGTTTGACTACACAGAATCTACAATATGGACACAGAATCTACAACATGGGACTTCGGACATGGCAGCAATGAACATTCGGATTGCAAGTGACATTTTAAAGTGTGATATTAAAGTGAACAGTGCCTGTTAAATGAGAAAGTTTTTTTCATTTCTAACTGTCCTTGCGTGTGTTTGAGAGTCTCACAGCTTCAGGAATGAAGCTGTTTCTCAGTCTGGTGGTTTTACACTTGATGCTCCGCAGCCTCCTGCCTGAGGGGAGCGGGACAAAAAGTGAGTGTGCTGGGTGTGTGGGATCCTTCATGATGCCGGAGGCCCTCCTCCTGCATCTGGAGGTGCAAATGTCTGTGGTGCTGGGGAGGCTGACTCCAACAGTCCTCTGTGCAGCCTTCACCACCCTCTGCAGAGCTTTCCTGTCTGCAGCAGAGCAGCTTCCATGCCACACGTTGATGCTGGAGCACAAGACGCTCTCCACCACACATCTGTAGAAGGAGGTGAGGACTGAGCTCCCAAGTCCAGCTCTTCTCAACCTCCTGAGGAAGTAGAGCCGCTGGTGCGCCTTCCTGACCAGAATGGAAGTGTTGTTGCTCCAGGTGAGGTTGTTACTCAGGTGTACACCCAAGTACCTGTAGCTGTTGACCACTTCCACTGCAGATCCTCCCATGTGCAGGGGGAGGTGGGCATGCTTGCCCCTTCTGAAGTCCACAATCATCTCCTTGGTTTTCTTTACAATAATGCAGAGGTTGTTCTCTCTGCACCAACCCTCCAGGTGTTCCACCTCCTGCCTGTAGCTGGACTCATCACTGATTGTGATGCATCCAACCACTGCTGTGTCGTCCGCAAACTTCGCAATATGACAGCCTGGATGGATGGGAGAGCAGTCATATGTGAGCAGTGTGAACAGGAGGGGGCTCAGCACACAGCCCTGAGGGGAGCCAGTGCTGAGGGTGATGGTGGGGGAGGAGATGTTGTGAATCCTCACAGACTGCAGCCTGTTGGTCAGGAAGTCCAGGACCCAGTTGCAGATGGAAGAGCTCAGTCCAAGTGAGGAGAGTTTATTAATCAGAGTCTGAGGAATCATGGTGTTGAAGGCAGATGTGAAGTCCACAAACAGCATACGGACGTATGAATCCTTCTGCTCCAGG
>JAVLVB010000135.1:416304-446919 GCA_032876305.1 Orestias chungarensis | reverse complement strand
ATAAGTGGAGGCTTTTTGTAGCTAAAAATATACTGACTTGGGGGGGGGGGGGTCTGCTATCTAACTGGCTTGTCTCCTGAGAGTTGTGCCTATCACTCAGCAAACTTATGAATAAAAATGGTAGATTTACACACATTTGGTGCTACCGTGCCTTAAGATTACAACGAGCAGGACCTTGTTTGCGTTAATCTTGAGAAAGATCATGGGTTGCTTCATGTTTACGGATTAGTAGGGTGCAGGCTAAGAAAGAAGGCCCTGGTATGTTGCTATAAATACAAGCAGCGATCTCAAACTCCAGTATTTGAGGGCCAACTTTGGGATGCGTCCCTTGCCCCCTACACTAAATGGCTAAACTGCCTCATTAGCATGCAGTCGAGCTCTGCCAGAAGCCGGAGTTACAGAGCACTGATCCAAAGGCGAAGCTTTCAAACTCGATACTATATCAGTTGACATGAATGTTTGTGGGGGCATCATGCTGCCGTTTCTACACAAATATAAGAACAATAGTTTTCTGGTATGGCATTCCTAAAGCCTTGTCATGCAGCACGACAAAGTTTTGTTCTTGTATCTTTTTAATTTGTGAGAACAATTTTTGAATGTTGAAAACATTTAGAAATTATCCTTGGTCATGTGACTTTGATGGCAGTATTATGGGGTGTTTACCGTGTAGATGTTACGCGTAACATCTACAAACGCAACGATTAATGCCACACTCTCTAGATCTAATTTTTCTGTTTTCAAACAGTAGTGGACTGTATTTTCACGGCGTCGTAACAAGACGAAATATACAAAAAATAAATATTTAAAAACACGACACCGCTCGCTTCAACATTAATCACGTCTGGCTTGTTCTCGTGCGGGATTGTGACGCAGGTCTAGAACCATGTTGTAAAAGTCAGATAAAGTGTGACATGATTGTTGAAGTATGTTTCCGATTAATTGGGTCGTTCACACTGAATGTTAAAACAAGACTGATATAGACAAAAATAATCTGATTTGAGTCACATTTGACTTCTGTCTGTTGTATAAAAGAGTTAAAGAGCCAAGATATCCTCTATGCAGTGATAATAAAGTTGCGATTTCCTTTTCCTAAGCTGCTAATGTCTTTTTAATCTTGGCTGTAAATTTAAGACCTATAAGCTGTTTTTTTTAAACACTCAGCTTTCCAAAACTGTTTTGATGTGATATGCTGTGAATGGGTCTGATTGTTTATAGCAAGTTCTTGATGCCCAATCTCAGATGGCCTTTGCAGTTTAAATTTTTTTCAAATCATTCAACTCTAATTAACTTTGAGGTGTCGGCACTCAGCCTGGGTGTGTCCGCGTACGTTTCTGCTAACTGCTGCAATGCTGGATGAAACAGCAGGACATCTGTAGGGTTTCGGCGCAACGCTCTCGTATAGAGCGTTTCGTAGGCCAGGTGTAAAATCTGCATGAAATAGATAAATTTTTAGAAATCCAGGCCAGAGCAAACCATTTTTGGTTTGTATTAAGGTGGCACAGTTCTTGCTCACAAATCTTATTGACGCTTTTGTTTTTCTCACTCTAACGCTGCTCTATCCTTGCATTTTTGCAGTACTATGCTCTTCAGATACTGGAAACAGTTATCAAAACAAGATGGAAGATTCTTCCCCGAAACCAATGTGAAGGTGAGAGTTCCTCCCGTGGCCGACACAACGCTCCTCGTTGGCTCAGCGTTAGTGTTGGTTGCGACGTCGTGACATGTGGTTGCTATGTTGAAGAGTATTCCCCCTGCTCAGCATGCTGGACTGTTTTCTGCTCCACTAGCTTGCACTCACTTTTGGTGCTAGCTTGAAAAGGAAAGCAACTAAAACACTCCAGCGTCTTAGTTTTGTTGGCATCCTTTTAAAGACGTAGATGAATACACTCACTATTTAAATAGCATAAAATGATAGCACATTTGCGTGCAGTTTTTATTTCAACCCTCCCTTTTATAGAAAGCTTGTTGGAATCTGATGGCTTTCGATCTGCTGCTTTGCTCTCTTCGCGTCATAGGGAGTCAGAAAGGGTTAGTTTGTATGCAGTGCTCATTTCAGATTTGTTACCCTTCAGTAAAGGCTGCCAAATTTCAAAGTTTTTGGCCACAGGTGACATACCAGAAAATGCAACAGCGATGGGTATTACTGCCTTACTGTGTAGCTCAGGTAGATATTAAAAGATGCATAACACCAGATGATGCCATGTCTGTGCATTGTATTTCTACGGTAATTTGATATGCAAATAGAAATGGTTAAATGTCCAGATAATAATTTCTGCCTAATTGCTTATCAGTTTGCCTTTGAAGCACCCAAAGCTTTTAAAAATATTGAGATTTGTATGACCTTCAGAAAAATAAAGGGACATGACTGATAATTGCCCTCAATTTTTATTGTTTGAAGAGAACGTAATGAAAATGGAAAAAAAATTGGTAATCAATGTCAAATCAGTTGATTCTGCCTCCCTCCATTCTTTAATTTTACTAAAAGCAAATTCATTTTTCCCCATTGACCTAAGACTTACCTGCTTCTGACCGTAGATGCCTGAATTTTGTTCAAGTGGCAAACCCAGTGCAGGGCGACCGGCAAGTATGTCTTTTCCCCCTTGTGTCAGAGTATTGCCTCGTTTTCGGCTCCTCTCACCACACCGCAGCACATCACTTCCAGTTCAGCCTAAGTCGAGAAGCAAATGCGAAGGCGCTGAAACTAGTGTTTCTTCCCTTTGTCTATTGATATGCTCTGCTCACATTTACAAATGTGAAGAAAACAAAACGAAAACCCAAAGGAAGTGTTAACTTCGGCTGAACTGAAACCAAAGCACTTTGTCCTTGCAGCGGTTCAGCGGTAGTTACAGTCCGCATTCGGGGTTTACAATTGGCTTTTCAAAAGTATGAAAGTGGTGGGCCACATATTTCTTTTTTGTAATGTACAAATGTGGGATGAGTCAGGTAGTTAAGCTAGTTTGATGCCAGCAAATTGTATAAGGTTTATTGTGTTATGTGCTTCAGGCAGCTCCTCATGTCAGGATATGTTGACATGATCGTCCTTGTAGGTGATGCTAACATTCTTGTTCTGATGCCTCTGTGTATTTGCCAGGTATAAAAAAGTATGTTGTTGGCCTCATTATTAAGACGTCGTCGGACGCTTCGAGCGTAGAGGTGAGTGAAATTGCTGAATAATGTTGACGCGTGTTTACTTTGTACGGTGGAGCTTTTTCAGCTCTACGTTAAAGTGAGACCTAGTTGTTGTTGTGTACCAAATATTTTGTAATATTTTCATATTTCACATACATTAGGTAAGATTAAGCCCAAACCTTGCAGCCCGGTGACCCCATAAAAATGTACAATTAATTATTTCAGAAAATACAGAAATATTTAATTTAATGTTTAAAAGTTTTTCTACATTACTTAATGTTACTTTTATTTTATTTTTCAATATCCATTACATTTTTTACCCTTTAAGCCTTCCATACACCGTTAGAAGTCGCATCTCAATAGCTTTTTTATTTTACGTGCCTTTTACAGTATCAGATTAAAAATGTTGACGGAAACTTTACAAATAGTATTTGAATAAGTGCTGATGTTGTGAACTTTATTCAACTTCTTTTAATTAAGCCACATGACTTCCACGTTGGATGAAATTACTGTCGTACGATTGATTTTTATTGGGATTTATTGATTATTTTTCCCAACCTGTCCTAGCCCCCTTCTTTGGGAACCCCTAATCTATCGGATAGAATCTGAGACACATTCTCAATATTAATGAAGGAAAACAGTTCAAAACCTTATTTTGAATCATCTCTTCAAATCAAAATGCGAAGGAAAAAACGTAGTTTCTTGGCGACATTACGATGTGGGAAGTTTTTCGTTGTCTCACTTCAGTTGAGACAGGAAATGCAGGCCAGTTTGAGATATTTCCCAAACGGGACGAATTTCAGTTTCTAGAGATGGGAAGCGGTTTCCGACAAAGTTTTGATTCACTGGTCCAAAAATACAAATTTCAGATTTTTTTCATTGCCAAAACATCCTTACAACCCTCCATCATTTGATATTGATGTGCTACTTTGTGTTGAAATCCCAATAAAATACACTGTTCCTAGTTGAATAGCCTATGAAAACGGATAGGTCTGTTTGCTGAAGAACCAGGTTAAATGTGAACATGCATCCAGCTGGCTTAACAACACTGTTTGCTCTTGCAGAGGGTTAGGGGTTAAATCAATCGCCACAGTCTGTCTGGGGTCAGATTAAGAACAACTGCTCTATGTTCGGCTTCAGATCGTTTGGTGGTTCCTTTGTGAGGCAAAGAATAACCCTTTCCTTCTCTTCTGTCTGGAGCCAATTTACGCTCAGACATAAGTTATGTACAATAAGTAACTTTTAAGATGAATCTGATGTCATTTGTCATCAATTCAGCATGTTTAATAGATCAGGCTGCCTAAAATGACAATAATTGAAGCATGTTCGTTAAACCAAACCAGCAGCTGTTAAAAATCTATATGTTGGTATTTAACATCCTTAATAAGCACAAACTAAACCACACTTTTGTTCAGGCTTTGAGTTTCGAGCATTTTATTTGTATTCCTGCACCATCTGCATCTTTTCACAAACATTTTTTGGTTATTTTGGTTTGCGTATTTATCGAAATTATGTTTCCACATTTCCTTATCCCATTTAACTTGTTTTTCTTTCAATTTCTCTATTCCTTTCTGTTCTTTTGTATGTTAACTTGGTTCATTTTTAGTGCTTTTATGTTTGTCCTGTCTTTTATCTATGGAAATCAGTTTCGTGTTACACTGGGTTGTAGGAAAAGTGCTATTTAAATAATTTTTATTGAACCAATCACACATTAGAAGGTAAAATTGGCGTTTTTTTATATTGTCCTTTTAACACATGACTTTATAAGGTTTTAGTTGAACTTGCTTTACATTTCCCTGATTCAAAGTGGATTCCAGTTACAGAACCTAACGCACATTTTAATAGTTGGAAATAGTTAAGAAGTTTTGTTTTTTCAGTATTAACACCCAAAACTACAAATGTGTTGTTTTTAATTTGTTTTTCTTTGTAGAAAGAGAAAGTGTACATTGGAAAGCTGAACATGATCCTTGTTCAGGTAAGTTTCAGGAGAATAATCCAAATCCAACTATCAAACTGTTTTTTTTTTTGCTATGATTTGCAACTATGCTACAATAATTTCCTTTTATGTCACCTAAATTTTTCTTTATACTTTATCATATGAATAAATATGAAGATCTGAAAGAATGCAAGTCTTTCAAATTAATATCAATCATGTTGACACTATTCATAATTGCAGTTTTACCAGCATTTAGAAAATGTCCTAAACCATTGTGTTGCATGGAAATGAAAATTATACGAGTTAGTCTGTGTGTTTCAAAGTGTCATTTTAAATGTAAACAATATTTACATTGATATTTATCTTATTAGAAGATGGAAAATGCTGGACTCAAATGAGTAAGAGAAGACAAGTTGTTTTTTATTATTTGCATCAGTATGGAGTGATTAAGCCCATATTTTAATTATTTTAGTTGAGGAATCGATTTTTAAACAAGACTCTGGTTTACACAGTAAAAACATCTATGCCCCAGTTCCATGTTTGTTTTTAAATGCAACTTATTTCGGCATAGAAGGATCTTTTTAGTCCCTCAGTTTAAAAATGAATTTTAATTTACAGGAAAGTGAGAGATAAATGGAAGCGCGCACACACTATAGATGTACAGGTAGAAATGTATGAAAACAAAACAATGCAATATGGTCTAAACTTAAAATCAAACTAAATAGTTGGCTCTACTTAATGAGGTTAAAAGACAGCCATATCGCAGGTAATCATATTTACAATCCCCAGAGACATGTTTGCTCCTCAGTTTTGTATCATATTGTGTATGATCTGTATGTAAAGGATCTAGTTTGCTTCACTCTAAGTATCTTATTTAATGAAAACCAATGTAAGCTGCGGGAACCATGTCAATCGGTAAAAATGATTGAAACAGTTTAACCTTGAAAGCTTTTATTTGGACATGTGTAACTTCTCTGGGTCTCCCAGAGCTGCGGAAAATAAACCTCATGAAGTTATCAGAAGAGACACATGAGAGGATCATCAATTTTTAGTAGGCCAGGACTTCTTTTCTCATATTTGTTTTAAATTATTTTTATTTTGGTTTCAGTTTCTAACAGGCTCTTTTCAGTGAGCGGATCTTGACTCGTCTGACGAAATGCGGCTCTTGTGTTCACAGATCCTGAAGCAGGAGTGGCCAAAACACTGGCCCACCTTTATCAGTGACATTGTCGGCGCTAGCCGCACCAGCGAGAGCCTCTGTCAGAACAACATGGTGATCCTGAAGCTGCTCAGTGAGGAGGTCTTTGACTTTTCCAGTGGACAGATGACACAGGTCAAGGCGAAGCACCTGAAAGACAGGTTAGAGTCGGAGGACAGTTGTTTAGTGTGGCTTTGATGGGATTTATTTATTTTTTCTGTGGACGGCTGCAGTAAATACAACTTTCCTGTTAAAGTAAAACGATGTGATGAAACTGCTTAAATCATCTTTGATTTGCATTAAATACTCCATAAATGTTCCCTATTTTGTCGTGAACTCTTCCAGCAGCCAACATTTAATTTTTTTCCCCTAGTAACAACCGCTATTGACTATAATATAATCAAAGAAGGACATGCTGAGCTAGCAACATGCACACTGTCCCTTTAGCGGGAGGTTCCTGTGAGACGATACTCCCCTAAAAATCTGATCACGCAGCAGCTCAGCTCTTTGGCTGCAAGCAGTGACTTGTAAACTTGGGCACAAATGCAAGACTGGAGCTTCAGATCAATCTGCAATCCAAAAGTTTAATAAAAGAATTTCGGTGTCAAAGGTTAATTTGGATCCAGCATCAACATCTGCTGAAGGACGGTAGTGGAATAATTTACAGCCCCTCAGCGTGGAATAATAATCCGACCTTCGGCTGAATGGTCTTTTTAACAAATTAGTTATAAATAAACCTGCAATGAACACATTCTATAAATCCTGTAGAGTTAGCCTAGCACCAGTGGTGGGCGCACTTCCATTAAGGTGCTAATAGAGGAGCTAATTTTATGTTAGGAGTCGTTAAATTAATTTTCCTGAATAAATTATTAAGCACTAATTTACTTTTGTGTTTTGTAAACTTTCAGATGAATAAAGTTTAAAATCTGCATTAAAGTTTTAAATTCTTGGAAGTAGTTGGATGATTATTTGTATGGAGCATTAAATGGTCAGAATAGCATTTTACTTTCCCACTGCATACTTACAAAATGATAGTTTGATATTATTAGGTGGAAATATGTAGTTTTTAAAAGTGTTGATTTTTAATATTTCTGGCGTTTTAACTTTATTCTGATATTAGAATTACAATACAATAATGGTATATGTTTAAACAATTTAAGTGGTTCAATTCCTCTCTAGGACACTCATAAGTATTTTGTGGGTGTGTGATGGATGAAAATAACCTTTAATCTATTTTTAATTTTTTTCATCTTCCAGCATGTGCAATGAATTTTCGCAGATATTCCAGCTTTGCCAGTTTGTCATGGTATGATTTTCTCCTTATTTGTGATGTTCTTTTCATTTATAAACCTCCACACACCAGCTTTGGTATTCATTTCTGTCCTTGTTTGCCCCGCAGGAAAACTCCCAGAATGCCCCTCTGGTCCACGCTACGCTGGAGACCCTCCTGCGTTTCCTCAACTGGATCCCGCTGGGATACATCTTTGAAACCAAACTAATAAGCACGTTGGTGTATAAGGTGTGTATTGTCAGCAAAAACTCCTAACCCAACACTTTTTTTTTGTCTGTTTGTCAGTGTGGTTTAATACGTGAAATCTTTTCTCAGTTCCTGAACGTTCCCATGTTCCGCAACGTGACGTTAAAGTGCCTGACTGAGATCGCCGGCGTGAGCGTGAGCCAGTACGAGGAGCAGTTCGTGACCCTCTTCACGCTGACCATGTGTCAGCTCAAACAGGTGGGTCACCCGGAGCGATTCAGATATTTCCCACCTTCTAACAACCAGAGTCAGGTCTTCACCGCGCACCATTTCTCGTTAAGATGCTGCCCCTCAACACCAACATTCGGCTCGCCTACGCCAACGGCAAAGACGACGAGCAGAACTTCATCCAGAACCTCAGCCTGTTTTTGTGCACGTTCCTCAAGGAGCACGGGCAGCTCATCGAGAAGCGGCTCAACCTCAGAGAGACACTAATGGAGGTGCGTTGAGGTCCCCAGGAGAGCGGTTTCAAACATAAACTTAGTTTGAATTAAAGGTGATGTAATGTCTCTTCTTCAGGCGCTCCACTACATGCTCCTGGTTTCTGAGGTGGAAGAGACGGAAATCTTTAAAATCTGCCTGGAGTACTGGAACCACCTGGCTGCTGAACTTTACAGAGAGAGTCCGTTCTCCACGTCAACGTCGCCTCTACTCTCCGGCAACCAGCACTTTGACGTGCCGCCCAGACGACAGCTCTATCTCCCTGTTCTGTCCAAGGTACCGTAGATAGCAGTTACAGGCTAGGCCTGTATTTAAAATGAATTTAAAATCCATAAATACTTGCTTAGTTATGTCTTTAAACGTCCATCAGCAAGTTGCATCCGCCAAACAAGCTTTATGCTCACATTATTTACCATTACAAACTATTATTATACTTTAAATTTAACGTCACATTAATAAAAATATCGGTACACACAAACTGCTGCTTTCCCGTTGATGCTGTTTACAACAGTTCTCAGGAGTGTTGCGTTTTGTTGTACAAACGACTTACATAATGTAAGGTTTTTAAAAAAAATGGCTACTACTATTGTTGCTTAATTGCTTCTGCTGCTAGTCTGGGGGGGCTGGAGCTCCAAGGCGGTGCTGCGAGTAATGGGGCAGGGCATCGCAGGAGCAATCACAAATGGCTGTTGCAAGAGATTTAAAGATTGCTAAAACAGGAAGTAATAGTTCAAAGTAACTCACTTGGTAGGTTTTTATGAGGGAATGACATTATATAATTATAAAGCTCTAACAAGTTAATTTCTGCACAGTACAAACCTTTAAATATGTACCAAATAACAAAATAAGTGTCATTTTGCCAAGAGGAGATGTCAGATAAACTAATAAAATTAATAGAAGTAACTCAGGATTTCTAAACAACTTGCTAACAGACTTTGGCTCTGATTGGATTTAAAAAGCATAACTACAAACTTTGGCAGCTCATGCTTCTTTTTAAAATCAGTTTCTTGTTATGTCGTCTTTTCATCCTAATAAATGATCAGAAGTCCCAAAATAAAAGCAGACTATGACCGTAGTAATGGTTTACTGTTGTAAGATTATACTAAACAGGGAAGTTGGAAATGTTCTTAAATGTTGACAGCGAAGGATTAACATGCTTATAGTTTCAGTAGCCAATGACGACGTAGAGCAACATTCTGGATCTTCCAGTTTAGGCGAGCTGTACGACATGGGGCATTTAAGCTGCTGCCAAACAGCTACTTACTCTGGTACTAATGAATTTAGGAGCCACTAAAGCAGAGTAAATATTCTGGTAATGCCTTATATTACTTAGACGTGAGCTGTGTGATCAGAATCAGAACACTGTTTGTGAAGGCTGTCCTGACGGGCGATCTCATGTCTTTGTGGCAGGTGCGTCTCTTGATGGTCAGTCGGATGGCCAAGCCAGAGGAAGTCCTGGTGGTGGAGAACGATCAGGGGGAGGTGGTCCGAGAGTTCATGAAGGACACAGACTCCATCAACCTTTACAAGAACATGAGGGAAACCCTGGGTATGCGTTTGTAACGAGAGCGTCTGGAGCTCTCGCTCCCTACAGAAGATCCTTATGGCCAGATTTACTATTCAGGTCCTGCAAATCTAATCGGTTACTGTGTGACAATCCATATATGCTCCGCAGATTCCTAACCCACCTCTTAATCTAAAGGTCGAGTAGGGGATTTCTAAAACCCGCGCTAATTCACCCTCATCTGTAAATCTGGCCTTAAGTTGACTTTTTCTTTTTTTTCTTGGTCAGTACCACAAACGGCATTGATTTTAATTTAACTTAAGCATCCATAGCTGCATATGTTCTCAATCGTCCACGAGGCGGTGAATTTGTCTCAGCACCACTGTAATATTTAAACATTGTAGGAGAATCGGCCGCTAGCACCGCCGGCTGGCTGGAGCCTTTCTGTGCGTCTGCCTGGACTCCCGCCCGGTGCTCCGGTTTTCTTCCACAGTGCAAAGAAAAGCAGGTTAGATGGATGGGAAACTCGAGACCGATCCAGACAGACTTCAGCTCTTTCACTCTAAAAACGATAGGCTGTTTTAAAAAAAATCCTGGATGCATGTAGGGGAAAGACCTAGCTTAGCCAGTGATCATCATTTATAATCTTTCTGGCCTTAGTAAGAGTTAAAAAATAAGTATTCTGACCATCTCTTCGCTCGTTCTTCTGAATTTCTCACATCTGACTGATTTGAATTCTCTGTTGGGTTGAGGCTCTGCTCCGTCTGACCGTGTCCCTGTGTTTTCGGCTTCCTGCAGTGTACCTCACTCACTTGGATTATGCGGACACGGAGCGTATAATGACGGAGAAGCTTCACAACCAGGTCAACGGGACCGAGTGGTCGTGGAAAAACCTCAACACGCTGTGCTGGGCCATCGGGTCGATCAGCGGGGCCATGCATGAGGAGGACGAGAAAAGATTCCTTGTGACCGTCATCAAGGTAAGAATGCGCCACTCATCTAGAGCTGTAGAGTTGCTGATGTTATCATTGTGCTCCGGACTGACCGTAACTCAGGGAACTTAAATTTCTTTAGGGTTTCCGCAGCTTTTTCATCTGCTTATTTACATTGCTCAGAACCCGCTTTTATAGAAAAGCTTCCTCTTCTGTCTTTTCCTTTTAGTTTTACGCGCAGCGTAGAATTTTAGTTGTGCACTTTGCTTGTTTACAGACTGGTTGGCTTTTGAAGTTTGCTGGTCTAGCTACTTTCTGTTTTAAGAACTTGGCCTCTTTTATTTTCCCCTTCAGTTTTGCACATTTAAACGGGTGTGTCACATAAATTCAAGCAAATTCATATAATTTGGATATTCATTACATTTGTAGTTGTAAAATAAAAAAATAAAATCAATTGTTGTCTTTCTCACAAATGCTGGAGATGAGTGAAAAAAGTTTTCTTTTAAGATTAAACATTTTAGGAATGTGCATCATCGTATCCTTTTGTTCTGTAACTCGTGTTATGAAGGAGTGTTTGTCATTAATTTAGCATTACAAGATATTGTAATAACCACGGGGAAAAAATAACAATCAGACAAAAGTTTTATTTATTTTAAGTTTCCCCAATTCTTCCTGAAGGGACACTGTGGGGAAAATGGAAAATAAGCTTTTATTTTTAGTTTCAAACCATTTTACAGAGTTATAGATGGAATGCAATGTAACTTTGTGTCCATCTAAATTGGTTTTAAGAGAAACATGTTTATTGAATATGTGGCTTTAATAAACAGGAAGTAGTAGAATAAGTTTACTCAGAACCTATTCAGGTAATTTGTTTCAATCTCACCTTTAGTGCATAAACTTATTTTTTTAAACGATCTCAAAGCTAAAAAGTTTAACAACATTTTAGCAAAACTTTGGTTATTTTGAGTTTTGATCTTTCCACTAACTTTGTTTAACAGTTTGTTGCATAAACATTTTGTGCTTTTTATTTCATAATTAAAATTATTGCTTGTTGGAATTTCAATCTACGTATAATGAGTTGCAAATAAAGGAAAATAACTTCAATAAATTAAATATTGAAGTTATACTTTGCCTAAATGTCATATATGGAAGGTTTTCCTAGACTTCTACTAAGAGCTCCAAACTTCTATGTTTCATCGTCTTGCATGGATTTTTACAGCTTAACTTTAGCTCAAAATGGATTATTAAGGTGGTAATTATTTGTATTTCGTTTCCGTTGTCGTACCTTTATTACTATACCGATTTAAATAAAGTTTGTACTTACAGGGATTCAGTGAATTAATTTTGGGCACGGTGTTTTATTGTAGATATCTTTAAAACGAGGTTAAAGGCCGCAAGTCTCAAACCTGTGACGGTCACCTTAATGGAAGCAGTCGTTTGGTTTGCAGATGTTAAGAAGCGTTTGTGTGATTCCTTTTCAGGATCTGTTGGGTCTGTGTGAACAGAAGAGAGGAAAAGACAACAAGGCCATCATCGCGTCTAACATCATGTACATCGTCGGCCAGTATCCACGTTTCCTCAGAGCCCACTGGAAGTTCCTAAAAACCGTCGTGAACAAACTTTTTGAATTTATGCATGGTAAGAAAAAACGGTTTTCTTCACTATCAGGTGCTCAAGCTTAGTCCTATTTTTGTACGTATCTTATACATGTTTTTCTCAACCAGAGACCCATGATGGAGTTCAGGACATGGCGTGTGACACCTTCATTAAAATCGCCCAGAAGTGCCGACGCCACTTCATCCAGGTGCAGGTGGGAGAGGTGATGCCGTTCATTGACGAGATCCTCAACAACATCAACACCATCATCTGTGACCTCCAGCCTCAGCAGGTCGGCAGATTAATTCGGGTTAGCGGAACCCTGAAGCCAGGTCAGTGCTTGGTGCTCACGCTTTGCTTCTCCTTCTCCTGCAGGTTCATACGTTTTATGAGGCTGTTGGTTACATGATCGGAGCTCAGACAGACCAGGCTGTGCAGGAACACCTGATAGAGAAGTACATGCTGCTGCCCAACCAGGTGTGGGACAGCATCATCCAGCAGGCCACCAAGGTTAGAGACGGGAATCCTTCTGGGAGAGTATCCCAGTTGAGACCATGCTCCCAGCTTCCTCTCCTATTCATCACCTCTCATCTGCTTTTAATCTTCCTATAATCCATCTCCTCTTCCCCTCTTCTTCCATTTTCCTCCTCTTCTCATTTTCCCTTTTCTCCTCTGTTCTTCCCTTATTTATCATCCCTCATGTCCCTCTAATCACCTCCTCCTTTCCCTCTCCTCATCGCCTTCTCTCTTCAGAACGTCGACATCCTAAAAGACCCAGAGACGGTCAAGCAGCTGGGCAGCATCCTGAAGACGAACGTACGAGCCTGCAAGGCTGTCGGCCACCCGTTTGTCATCCAGCTGGGTCGTATTTATCTGGACATGCTCAACGTCTACAAGTGCCTCAGCGAGAACATCTCTGCTGCCATTCAGACCAACGGTGAGGTTAGCGGCACGCTGAACAGGGAAGAGTCCAAACTGTATCATTTATGGCTTTCTAACGATGAAGGTTCATAAAGATCCCGGCTTGTCCTGCGATCCTGCTGCAGTCCGTTCTGTCGTCGCGCCTTTAAAGCGAAGCCGTGTGCCTGAACTTTTTCCTCTGCGCCGCAGGTGAGATGGTGACGAAGCAACCGCTGATCCGGAGTATGAGGACGGTGAAACGGGAGACGCTGAAACTGATCTCGGGCTGGGTCAGCCGATCAAACGACCCACAGATGGTAAGATCTCCAGTAGAAACGGAGCCTGGCAAAACCTCTTTTTATTCTTTGGTATTTTATGAATCAACCAACGCAAAGCAGGACAGAACTGTGATGTGGATGAACGAGTATTATCTATTTTTAAATCATCAGCAAAAGTATTTTTTTGAATCAACTCCTACATCTAAATATAATTTACTTGCCATCACAATTCAACCTATTAGAAAATGGCGTCAACGTGGTGTGTAATTGAATCAGAAGGCCTCAGATGCTTGGTAGAAAACATCAGTCTGATTTGTGCACCACATCAGACAGACAAGGCGCTTTAGTTACACCAGACACAAGTTGGGCCGCTTTGGCAACAAGCTCAACGTTGTGTGTGGCACAAAATTCACCCAAAACGAATCATCTCGATGGTAAAAACTGGATGAAGCGCAGGCGGCTTTTTTGTTTTTCTGTTGCGAGAAAAGTAAATGAAATCTAAGTGAATGGAAAATGCATTCAGCTAAACTCCGGGCGAGCCTGCAAAAGCTGCTTTAACGGGGATGAGACTGAAGTTTACGTCTAGAAGAATAACAACATCCAGGCGGAGAAGCAATCTAAACGTTTAGATCAAAGCGTTGTCATATGTATGTCATAATATAACGGATAATTTAGTAAAGGGTTTTACAGATTAAAAGAAAGATTAGTAGTTTTGTCTTTTGATTTTTTTTCTTCCAATTTTAAACAAATGTGTCTATTTGGACATTTTCTTTGAAGAAAGTTTCATTTCATTTAATCAGCCTAAAATAGTTTTGGGCGCCTCCAGATGGCATCATTTGTTGTCTCGTGTGATTATTATCAGATCGACGCAACCGTGTAAGATTTTTTACTATATAAATATTTTGATTTGAAGGTAATAATTATAACTCCTCAATAACGTGTGCTGCCATGCCAAATATGTTCTAGTGTTGATTTCAAGTACTTTATACAAAACACCTGCTGAGTCTGCGTCTGTCGCTCCTCTGTCCAGGTTGGCGAGAACTTTGTCCCCCCGCTTCTGGACGCCGTCCTCATCGACTATCAGCGCAACGTTCCCGCAGCGCGAGAGCCGGAGGTGCTCAGCACCATAGCGACGATCGTCAACAAGCTGGGAGGTCACATCACCAGTGAGATCCCGCAGATCTTCGACGCCGTGTTCGAGTGCACACTAAACATGATCAACAAGGTGGGTTAGGGATCCGACCTCGTATCTGTTGTCGCTGAGGCTACGTCAACACAGCAGGTCTCGATTTGTTTTTTGTGTTTTTTAATTGCGTGGCCGTTAATGCTACTAATTAGTCTGTTGGACTTCAGTGTGAACGATTTACAACCACATGCGCAAGAAGGACGTAGACGTCAGACAGACACCCACAGAGGTAACAAAGGATGGCGCCGTTGGGGGATGGATGTTAAGAATCCGTATTGTTCCGAGATAATAACGAAGCTAAGAGAAAAAGAGGGCAAAACTCGGCAAGCTAACTTAGGTTATTGTTTACGCTCAGATTTCCCACATCTGGCTTCTTCTGATGCAGATTTATCACGCATGTCTGACTTAAAAGCCAGATAAATTGTGAAATGACTGTTCAGCTTCGAAATCTACCGAATACTTTTCCAAATGAAAATGAGGCAAAATAGTTCTGGTTTATTGATCCTTGTGTGTTTCGCATGCAAGGAATTTGACTTTACAGTGGCTTACAGTAGAAAGTGTCTGAGAATTGCAATGATACAGAAGCAATACAGAAAGTAATACCTGTAAACCTTATGATGAAAATATAGGAATGGATTTGTTCAGACTGGGTTCAAATATCGGCGAAGGAAATCCGATATTGGTCGCATTCGCCTGCTGTGTGATCGTAGCCTTTGTGTCCAGAAATGAAACCGTTTCTAAAATCTAAAGTGTACAATAATTCGGATTTTTGTTTTGTTTGCGGAGCAGAACTTTGAGGAGTTTCCTGAACACAGGACTCACTTCTTCTACTTACTGCAAGCTGTGAACTCGCACTGCTTCCCAGCATTCCTCGCCATCCCCCCGGCCCAGTTCAAGCTGGTTCTGGACTCCATCATCTGGGCCTTCAAGCACACCATGAGGAACGTGGCCGACACCGGTAGGAAGCCTAAAGCCTCCTAACTGCATTCATCAGGATACACACCAACTTAAGTACTAACCCCTCAACCCGCCTGGGGCCATTCTGGCTGCCGTCAGTCGGCGGCTGAGTTCTTGTTCGATCATGTTACAGAGCCTCACTGGTGATGAGGTAATGCTGAGCCTTGACTTTGATGTTTTGGTGAGAATCCTACGCGCGTGTTTTCCCCCTGCAGGACTGCAGATTCTGTACACGATGCTGCAGAACGTGGCCCAGGAGGAAGCTGCGGCGCAGAGTTTTTACCAGACCTATTTCTGCGACATCCTGCAGCACATTTTCTCCGTGGTCACCGACACGTCGCACACCGCCGGTGAGTTTTCGCCAAGGTTGGTGGTCTCATGTTGGTTCGTGGAGCTTGGGAGCGTCCGGTAACACCCGTGTGCGTGCACGCAGGTCTGACCATGCACGCGTCCATCCTGGCCTACATGTTCAATCTGGTAGAGGAAGGGAAGATCACGGCGGTCTTGAACGCCGGCAATCCCAGCAGCAACCAGGTGTTCATCCAGGAATACGTGGCCAACCTGCTGAAGACTGCTTTCCCCCACCTACAAGAGTGAGTTTAGACACCTCACACTTTCCGGGTTACAGCGAATAGACGAGTGTTTACTCTCATTTATGGTTGTTTGTGCTCGCGCTTGCCTCAGTGCCCAGGTGAAGGTGTTTGTGACGGGCTTGTTCAGCTTGAACCAGGACATTCCTGCATTCAAGGAGCACCTGAGGGACTTCCTGGTGCAGATCAAGGTGAGCTTCCATTGACAAGATCTTTGTTTTCCGCTTTTTAGTGTGAGCTAAACTCAGCCTAGCTGCTGCCCAGAGGTTATCAGACGACATGGCTTTGTGCTTAGCTCCTGTTTCCATAAATAACTCCATCTCATGTGGCTAGCTCACTGTTTATAGAGGGGCTTCTCTTTACCTCTGCTAGTTTATTCTTGGAATCAAAGTCAGATTTTTACAGGGAGTTTAAATATATAATATCACCTGCTTGATTAAAAACTGTATTTTTGAAATGTTCAATTGTTTGAAATTTGCATCCAGTCAGTTATCAAGGTTACATAGTTTAGTTGATTTTAATTTGTAGTTTTGAGGGTTATTTTTATTAATGCTCTTTGTTATTTCAAAATGTAAACATGAATGTTTAAAGAAAGCTTTTCTTAGGTCAATATCAATATGTGCACAATAATTGGGCAACTGCAATTGTGCATAATTATTAAGCAAATAAATAAAAACATCATTGTTTTCAACTCCATTTTTAGGGTTAAGTTAGGATTGAAAAACAAACAACCAAAAACTTTAAAAGAAACATTTCTTGCATAAAAAAAAATCAAATCAAATCATGTTACGGTCAAACGTGTGACACCATAGTTATGAGATGCTGACCTCTTCCTCGACCGCTGCTCGAAGAAAGTGGAAGTAGGTTAGAGTCCAGCTTAAAGGTTGAATCACATCTTTTATAAAAACCAGCCCACAGCACTAACCCGCCTCCACCTTACTGTAGCTCTGCGCCGGTTACTAATCCAGCGGCGGGTCCATCCATCTGTTCCCACTGTCGTTTCTTCGGCCTGTTAAAGCTTTGAATAATCTCTTCTCAGTCGATAGAGGTCAGGTTTCAGCCTTCCTTATCTTGTCCGTGTCTTTGATCGCTGAACTTGTGGTGGTGGAAAATTACAGAACTGGAACATATTGGGTTTCAAGTTGCTTCATGCTTAATTCCTCTCAAATCCTCAGTTATTTTTACCCCCCCCTCAACACATTTCTTTCAACACTGACTATTTGCATCAAAATATATGATTTTTGTCACTACCTCAACCCTGAAAGAGACTTTGGAGTTTATTTAAATACTATTTTTGGCCTGTTTAGCTCAAGAAAAGAAGCAGCCTAATAATTGTACACACCTTGATTTAGGTGTTTGCCCTCCTTAGGCCACGCCCTTCCTCGTTACACTGATACACATCACCAGCTTGCTTCATAATTGTGCACGAAGTGGGAAGTAAAACAATGAACAAATGACCATGAGGAATCATAGTAACTTATCTGTCCTCTGCATCCCCAATATTAACAGTTTCACTTTCTACCTAAGTAATAATGGATCATTTTAATTTTTAAGCCGAACCGTATTTATAAGATCCTACCAAAATAAAGGAAGCTAAAGTAAAACAAAAACAAACAAAGAAACTCTGTGTAGTTTTTTTTTTTATGATGGAGAAATTAAGATGCCTATCACACATCAGTGACGTAAAAGCTGGATTAAATGAGACGGTTTAGTACCATATATGGAGGTGGCACAAACCGCAGTTGCCCTGTGTGTGAACGTAGCCTCGGACCTCCCTGCTGGCCAGCTAACGTCCGTGTTCCCTTGCTTTGCGCTGCAGGAGTTTGCAGGCGAGGACACCTCGGACCTGTTTCTGGAGGAGAGGGAGGCGTCGCTCCGCCAGGCCCAGGAGGAGAAACACAAGATCCAGATGTCTGTGCCGGGAATCCTGAACCCCCATGAAATCCCGGAGGAGATGTGTGACTGAGCTCCGGCTTCCCGCAGACTTTTTGTACAGTATCCAAACGTCAAACAAACCCTATCCGCAAGAAAACCTAAGAGAGGCACTTGGTGGAGTGGCGGTGGGAGGTAAGCCCCGCCCACCCTCCGCAGAGCGGGCTGTCCCTTCGGAAGTTTGTTGACCAAAATAATGCCAATATCATGATCACCCGGTCACTCTGTGGCCCTTTTTACATACTGTGCTTTTTTTTTTTTTTTTTTTGTAAGGAGACTTTTTTTGTGTGTATCAACTTTTTGGCGGTGATGTTTTTGTCTGTCTGCTCCAGCCCAGACCTGCATGATGAACTCGTAACGATCGGCGCAAAGTTTTTTAACCATCCGGGTTTTTGTTCACCTTCTCATCATGTTTCCCAGTTCTTCCCCGTTTGCGACACGTGTTTATATGTAAATATCTTCCGTATCAGCCGGCAGAAGGTTGAGACGACCGGGGGGGTGGGGGGTTTGTGAGGAAGAGCCTTTCCTCTGTAGGGCGGGGGTTTGAACCTTAACGAGAAACAAATGAAGGTTTGAGAGATGCTGCTTCATGTTTCGGCCTCTGTTGCTCCTAAGTTATAGGCCACCAGAAAAACTGCCCTGCTTTCAGCAGGTGGTATTTTTTTTATTGGTAGGGAAAACGAAAGCAGATCTGTGCATATCATCCCAATTGTATAGCATCTTGAATACCGTGGGAACACTTTATTTTATTCTGTCGTTAGTTTTTCTTGTTGTGTGCGTGTGTGCTGTCGCTCCGACGACATCGGCGTTTCGTTTTCCTCTGAGAGGATTGTTGCTCTTGTGCGTTGGGGGGGGGGGACGTTCGTCGTGGGGATGCTTCTCCGGACGAGGCGAGCGTATTCATGGGTTCCTGGTTGGTCGCATCTTTGTAACGGCTCCCATTTAACTCGGATGGCTCTCACCGTTTTTCAACTGTACTAATGTAGATCGTTTACCATGCAGTAGTGTGTCAGGACCGTTCCTGATAGAGCAAACTAAAAAGATAAACATGGATTTACATTTAATTTTGTATCTTTTTATTATTTTTTTGCATATTTGGTTTGTACCTGTTTTGCGTTCAGTCAAAAAATAACCATAAGAGGCTTTTTGAACTTCGTAGAACATAAATTGCCAACGAGTTTAATTACAAAAGAATGTATAAATCCAAATAAGCACCCGATCGCTAATTTCCCTTCGCAAGGTGTTACTTTGTTGTGAACTTTTTGAACTGATTAAAGTTGAGAATTTTATAACCACGCTTTTGGCCAAGTGTCGTTCTTCCTGCGCTCCAATCTGTGTGAGGTGACGGCACTTCAGAAAAAATGCTTCACGTCTCCCAGATGTTATCAGCAGCTGTTTTATTAATCGTTTCATCTACTCGTTTGTTGGTTCGTGGGATAATACCTGGGACCCGGAAATGACGACACCAACTTAACAGCGTTACCGTGTTAGAGAAGTCGGGATACCGATATTAAAACATGGTTTTTTTTAAAAGATTCCCTTGAAAATATATCTCAAATAACGGTAAATCGAGATAAATGGTAAAAAATATGAATCTTTCCTGCAGATTATTTCCGTAAAAAAAAAGTTGTATCTTTGCTTTTTCTGCATTTTATTTTTCCTGAGTTTACTAAAGTTTAAAAGGGGAGCAGCCATATTGGATTACAAAATTGGTTGAAGAAAAAAACTCGACTCTGAAGTTGAAACGTCCTGATTTAAAGTACAAATGGTGGCACAATGTTACCAATCCAATTCTCCAATCAGTCTTTTCCATCGTCCATTAATTTACTTGTTTTTAAATGAATCCATCTATCCTCTCTTCCATCATGTTTGAGCTCTGAACAGAAATGTCTGCAGTAGATGAACTTCTATCATTCAGCAAAACCGAAGTCGCAACGGATCAAAGCGTGGAGAAGTCGGGAGCATCGCCGACTACTAAAGACTTCTGCTGGTTTAGTGAAAGTGAGCCGAGGAGAGCCGTCGGCGTCTCGTCACGCGCGGTGATGCAAAAATAAGAACGCGATGACAGACGATCCCCCTTCGTACGCACGCCGTGACACCCGACCGCTTCCGCTCCGCCGCCGTGAAAACTAAACCCCGCCGCTAATCCCTGTTAACATACCGGTGGTGTTGCATCAAAGCTTGTGGTGAAACTCCGAGCGTTGAAAGCTGAAACGTTCATCTCGACACCGACCTCCCGACCGGAGGCAGCTGCTGGACCTTCCGGGAGACGCGGTGCATAGAAAAATGTTTGCTCTGAGTGAAATGTACACTCCATATTTTGTTTTGATTAGGAGGAAAAAGCTCATTACTCCTGAATTGGTTTCTTCTACTTTAATCGCTCTTCCATTATGGAGAAGATAAATCATTGAGACGATAATTCTGGGGCTCCAGACAGGATCATAGAAGAGATGAAGAGTTGAACCTCCATCCATCCTACACAGGGGACAGCATTGACAACAAACTACACTGATCTACTTCTTCCACTGCTATATCGGACATGTTAAACAACTGAACAAAATCGACAGGGTGTTGACTCAAACCTCTAAGTTAAAGCAACACCAAGTAACTTCTCAACCCTAATAAAATGTTTTCATAAAGTTTTGTGATTATACGTCAACCCGAGGGGGTCCGTATCGCTTTAACAGGCACTAAGCAACCTTGAGGAGGGTGGCAGGAACCCTGCCACACACAAACTACAAATGTACGTCACCCCCCGTTTCCTGTTTTCATCATCAACTCTGAGGGGAGCATTGGGTTTTCTGCAGGCTGGTAACGTTTAGAGAAATCCCAGTTGTTTTTTTTTTGTTTTTTAAATATACCCCAATTTTGTTGCGTATTCCATCAGTTTCCAACTTATTCTTGCTTTGTTTTTCGTCTCTTCTCCTTTACGTATAAACGTATACATGCATAACAAAGTAAATAAACAAGCTAGCTTGGAGTTAAACACCCCACAATCCTGGCACCCGTAGCGTCATTATCACCGTTACTGACCCCCAAAAAATACTATGTGATCGATTTCCCTCGAGCAACACAAACAACAATATGTAAATAAATACCAGTGGTTTACCGATACCTATATACTAAAAAATAAATAAATCAAACATCAGCCCATAGCGATGCATCGTGCATACCTAATTTAGGACAGCGGTTTAAATCAGGAGTCTGAAACCTGGCTTTAAAAAACAAATGACTCTTTAATCCCAGTGGAAGTTTCCGGATGAAGCTAGCAGAGCCTTACTTGTTTGCAGACCTGTTTTAGATTCAAAACACCAACATTTTAATGAGTCTCGGCAGAACTTGATAAAAAGGTGAATAGGTCGTCCTAAGTATCTTAGCCGGATGTTCAGAACACCGGGTCCTGAGTAGAGTCGGCCTCCGATGATCTAAATCATTCGGTTTGTCCGATGGGATCCAAATCGAACTCTAACTTTGAGTTAGAACCTGTTTCTTTTCGGCCAGAACACTCAATACGGGTCGTTCAGGCGAACCAGGTGAGGCCTGAAGATTTCTGTGACCCCTGTGTTAAAGCAGAACCAAGCCGACACACAACCGGCGATCAGACTCGGGACGTCCTGCTACTCTGGTTGTTTTATGGACGCGATAACTTCCGGACAACCGCAGACATCCACAGACTCCCGGCATCCGCTGTCGAGGAGGAGAACGGACAGCTGCTCTATGTCCCCTTATGCCCTGGTGTGTATTAATACCGCTGTCAGCAACCCAAATGAGAAGAGCCGGGCGCATACGCCCACTGACCACGACCCCTCCGGCCTCGCCCGCCGCTGCGAACCAGCTTTGACCTAAACCAGACGGCGGCCGGCACCCGATTGGACCCTCCACCCCCGGGTCACGCTGGTCACACCGCCGGGGACTAACTGGATTTGTTCTGCGTGAAACTGGGGTTGATCGCTTAGAACCCGGTAACCTCTGCCACAGTTATATGTTGCCACCTAGTGGACAGAAAGAAAGGCAACTTGTGTAAAGCTGGATTTTTAGTGTGTATACGAGTTAGCAGTCAAGTACAGTTGGTGGCGTCAGCAGTGACCAGAACCGGGAGACATTACAGCTCCTCTTATTGATGGCTAATAAACACATAATACATATTTATTATCCCATAAAGGAAAGGATGAGAAAATGAGGAGTTTCTTACCTAAATCTGTTCACTTACGTATTTTATCTAATAACTACCTTCTATGGACAACAAGCATGTGTGAGCTAATTTCTAGATTTATTAATTTCTATTTAACATGAACCGGTCAGGTTTTTTTTTTTTCCTCACCCTTAATTAAATGGGTTTACAGATGAATTGATAACATATCTATACACCATTCATTAGCCATCTGTAAAGTGGTATAAATGAAGCATTCGTCTAATCTGATCAAACCGAGCCTTTGCAGAACCTAAGGAATCCACCCTCCCCTTGACAAACGACACCAGTCCAGGTCCAGTGACGGTTTTCTGATGTTTGTGAGGAAGTAGTGGATGTCCGCACCGAGCCGGATCTGGAGAGTTTACGAAGTAACGGCCACAGCTGCACAAACAGAGCGAGCCGAGATGCGACGGAGGTTCATGTGTGGAGAGGCAGCCGAGGAGGAAGAGGAACTGAACTGAAAACCGGACTCCTCGTCTTCTGGTTTCACGTTCAGCGCTCCGATCTCCGTCCCCCTCCAGGACCGTTAGGTCGTTCGGACCTGAGCGTAGCGCAGCTTGGATCTGTGGAACCACACAGAACCAGACATGTTTTTAGATCCGTAGGTGTAAATACACAGTTTAATCTTTCTCAACGATTTCTTGGAACAGTTCAAGAAATTTTGTTTAAGCGTCATATTGTTAATCCTGATAAATTTCTAATTAATTTCTAATTCATGTCACCGTAATGAAGCTCTAAAACAAACATTTTTTAAATCTTTTCCTTCTTTTTCACTCTTAAGTGATAGAAATCTAAATTTTCTATGTGACTGGAGTGTTAAAGAAGCCCTTTTATATTTTTTAAAACTTTTATTTCCATAAAATATGATATTTTGCAGTTTCTTTTTTAGAAACGTCACATAAAAACAACCTTGATGGTAACACGGCTACTTTCTCTTAATCATCTGTAATAATCTTTTTTTTAAAAGACAAACTCCAGTTTTAACAGTATTTTAAAAAGAGGGACACGGAAAGTAATAGTAATAAGATTTTAGACATCTTTTTTTTTTTTATAACTAGGTTGGAAACAAGTTTTCCATAAATATCAACATCCTGTAAATCATAAGGAAATATATCCATCATCTTTGCAAACAGTTTTTTTTTAATATAATTTTAATATGTAGCTTTTAAAATATTAGAAATTTACTAAATTACAAATAAAAAAATTATACCTTTTTTTTCAAAAGCTCTAACTTTGGGGCCCTGAATGAGTTTATTTTGCTGGATTGAGTGTAAAAATGCCTCTTTGAATTGTTAAAGTTCAGAGAGATGAAATACTTTGTGCATTTTAAACGATCTATTAGAGGAGTGTATGAATACTTTTGACCCTCGGGTTTGAGGAAATTTGAGATAGTTTGCCGTTTTATTTTAATTAATTATTATTTTTTTTTCTTTTCTTAATCCACTTTGCCACAGCACCCCTGGGAGCTATAAGGGCCCCACAGCATGACGCATCCACTGCCATGTTTTCTAGATCCCACAGCGTTCTTAGCAGGGTTTTTTTTTTTTTTTACCCTGTATAATTTGAATAAATCAATTATTAATAAAAAGCTGGGAGTTCGACTCTACCTGGGAGCTTTCTCTGCGGTCTGCCGGCTGTGAGCTCCGCCTTTAAACTGTGCCTCCAGCCTCGCGTAGATCCCTCCCGCCGGCTGAACCGGCACAAACGGAAGAGGAACGGGTTAAAAACAACAACAAGAAGCCGACCACAGGCGGACACAGAAACTAAGCTAACACACCTCTTTGGTGTCCTTGGATTTGCTCGGCTCCTGGTCTCCAAACCTCATCTTGGTCAGGTGGCCGACAATCTCCGCCATGCGCCGCTGGTCTGCTCACAGGGACACGACAACAAACGGACCCGGTCGGATGGGTTCGACCGTACTGGGTGGGCGGGTCACTTAAAAACACTCTGGATTTACCTTCTTCCCTCTGAGCGTCCTGGTTGTAGCGCAGCGAGCGAGAGCTGTCCCACTTGCTCTTCTGGAGGCTAACGCTAGAAAAACAAACACACGTCAGCGTAGCTATCGCTTAGACAGGTGCGTCCAGATGTGCCGTTCTCTGTTGAGCTCACGTGAACGGTGTGCTGTCCCTGGTCTGTGACAGAGGTAAAAAGAAGAAGAAATACATTTTTGGCACCACGAGTCCCGAAGGCTCGGCCCACCGATGAGAAACGGAGAAGAATCCCTGAAAATCAGAGACTCACCTTCGCGGATTTGTCCCTGCGGTGGAAGTTTGGAGAGGACAGCTGCTTCTTCAGGGGTCTGTGGGACTTCTTGGCCTTCTTACCAGCTGGAAACAGAAAAAGGAAAAACCATGAAAGGAATACACCAGGCGCCCTCTGCAGGCTGAAAAGAGGAACAACGTGAATAAAAAGCAACAAGCACCAGGATCTTGATCTTTGATTCATTTCCTGAGGTCTCTGAATGTCTCTTTCAACCAGGATTTTCCTGTTGCGTGAACGTAGCCTCGGGAGAAACGTAAAGACTCACCCTGCTTCTTCGACAGCTCCTCCTCGTCCCCGACCTCGTCTTCGGTGACCTCCGACCCGGTGGTGTACTCCTCGTCCTCCGACAGCAGAGACTGGTGTCTCTGGAGGAGCAAAGTTTTTTTTTTTTTGGCACAACTTTCACCAGAATCTGAGCAAAATAAATTCACACAAAAAAACCCACAAAATCTTACCAATTAGTTTTGTCGAGTTTCAACATGTGCAAATAATACAAAAATACCTCAAAGTAGCTCTCATGTCAATTATTTATGAATATTTACTGACACTTGATACTTTTGATCAATATTTAAGCATTACTGACCTCAACCAAGCTGTTATATAGTACTGAAAAGTTCACTTGTAAGTTACGTTTGTCTTATCTCTTAGTTTACAGGTTTGAAAGATGTTTGCACCAGAAACTCGACAAAAAAAACAAAAAACTTGCAGAGATTTTGTGTTTTTGTCCTACCAGCTGAAGACTCCAGTTCTTGAAGAGGGAAAACTGGAAAAATAAAAATAGAAATAGATGGAACGAAGTAAAAAACCTAAAAACCACCTTTAGGTTGTAAGACGCCTACCGAGCTGCCGTCTCCTCTCGGAGGTCCCAGCAGCGTCGGCTCCAGGAGAACGTTGCAGTCTTGGGCTTTCTCTGCGCCGGCTGGACTTTCCTCAGAGCTGACAAAAACATGCGGGATATGTTTGCACCTTTTTCTATGAAACAAATCGTGGCAGAAAGGTTTGGGGCAGCCGCCGGCGGTACCGACTCCTCTGGGGGCGACGTGTTGGGCAAACACACGGCATCTCTGTGCAGCATCAGGTCGTTCAGGACTCTGGTCTGGGCCGCCGTCTCCTCGTCGCACTTCTCTTCGTCGGGCAGGTTCACGATGTGATCCCGCACCTTGCAGCCCTGAATGCAAAACGCAGCTGCAGCTCTAGACTATTTATGCATGTCTGTCGTTGGTTTTTTTGCAGTTTGCATTTTAGGTTTGACAACCATTAAACTAAAACAGACTGGGTTAGTACTAGGCAAGATAAAAGCTTAAAGTAGCTGAAGCCGTCCCAAATAATATTGTTTCTTACATAATTGTAGTATTTTGTGTTAAATGTTTAAAGTATACATTGCTTGTGTGATTCTAGTTGGGAAATTCTGCTTTTTTTGGGGTCATAACGTATTTTCGTTTGACTACGAGGAATTCAAAGGAAAAGCTTTACACGTCCTACCATCACAAACATAAATGCATGTTGCTTCAACTCGGGCTTTATCAAATAGTCTAAGAGGACGTTGAAACGCAACCCAATATCCGACATTTTCAGTCTGTTTTTCTTTGCTAGCCTCCATCTTGTTCTGATCTTGAGACGACACAGTTGCTCAAAAACGTTTAGAATGGAATCTGCAGACGTCGTCGTCCATCGTTACGTCTCTGCAGACGTCCGCGTTCTTCTTCTGGTCGCTGTGCGATGGTTAAATGTTCACACAGAACAGTAAACCGTGCAAAAAAATAAATAAAATGTAGTAAAATATAGTTTTATTATGTTACACTAATAAAACTCACTCAGTGTTCTTTAGGGCAATAACTTCACCTCATCGCTCAGTTTATCTGACAGTCAGCAGGATGCAGAGAACTTCACTGCTAAAGATCGTGTGTTTTTTACAGCGTTCATTCAGCTCGCCTCACTTTGCATCATTCTGGATCAGTGGGTCTGGTGTTCTGGTTCCCGGAGCTGTGGAGCGATTACGTACAGAACTAATGGGCTTTGGAGGAGGCCTGGAGGCGTCACCGTGTTATTCCAGGATGATTAAGAGCTTACCCACAGGGGCTTTGGAAAATCTCAAGGAGACGCAGTCTACCTCAGAAAGGCCTCATCTGACTTCTATGTTACTTAAACCTGTTTAAATGTAGGTGTTTTTTTTTTTTTTTAGACCCGGAGCTGATAGTCACACAGCAGATCTAAAATGTGGGTAACAGCAGGATGACAGGGATTTTCTAAAAGTGACAAAAATCGTCTGTATTCTTCAAAAGCGTCTCCTAGAGATTAAAATCAGACAAAAAAGGAGAGATTTTACCAAACCTACTTATTTTTCAGCTAAACCTTTAACTGGAAACACGTCACGTCGGCGAGGGTTAGCGGCTGTATTGAATGCAGCTCTCAGAGCAACGTGCTACGCTCCAATAGCCTCTATTATTCATGTCATCCAAGGTCAGAAACAGCTTTCCGAGTCTCTGGGCGGGACGGTTTACCTTTGGTATTCCCGTCGGGTCAAAGCGGAGCACCCTCTGGTTGCAGCAGGGGAACATTCCTGCGCCGTGCCGGCCTTTCTCTGCGCCGGGGCCGCGGTACAACACGCTATCCGGGTGATATCTGCACCGCGTCAGCTCCGCACACACGAACACCTGCACATAAAAACAACAACAAAAAACGCACGGCGGTCGTTTTCAAGCTGTTTCAACACAGTTATCCTCAGCGCTGAGCTCCCACCCCATCCCCCTCACCTGCTGACACCGTGAGCAGGTGAGATAGTTGACCGTCCCCCAGATTCTCCAGTAGACGAGGACCCAAGACTTGAGCTCCTCGTAGAAAGCCGTGATGCATTCGTGCACGTCCCAGCTCTTCTGTCTGTATTCAAGGTAAATAAGACAGAACAACCAGTAAAGAAGAGCCGTCTCACTGAGCAGACTTTAGCCGCTCGCACAGAAAGACAGAACCAGCCAGGTGTTGCTAATCGATTGTTTGGTTGTTTAGTGACTGAACGTCAGTCTGACCAATGCCTGCCATCATGTTCTACAACTTCTAGGTCTTTGTTTTAACAAAGCTCTAAAAGGCTCGGATAAAAAGGCCAAACTTCTGAGCTTTGAGAATGTTTGAGAATGTTTTAGATTATTAATTTTGTCATTTAAGTCTGTCTGTGTGATTAAGAAGTAGCAAGATATCTAGAACAACATCTAAAGGAAAGGACGTTTTTGCCTTGTTTCGAACCACCAAACTCAGCGTAATTTAATTTAATTGCACGGCGGCGGAGAGTTGATCATTTGGCCTTGTTCTCACAGTCCTATGTGAACCTCTCTGTGCACCAAAGTACTTGAGAGAAATTCATCCCACACACAGGAGGAAACCCACGCCTGCTTGGCTGAAAGAGGAAAGAACTAGGGTGCAGCAATGGTCCAGTCAAAGTACAGTAGGATCTGATAGAGGTGTGAAGAGGAGCAGTTGAGGAAGTTATTGCTGCCACCGGCGGGTCTCTCAAAGTCTGAACCAGAACTGCAGGGTCGTGATTCGTACTCGTACGACGGCCAACAGCAGCTTCGTCCTCACAAACCCCACCGCTGTCCCGTGGAGCGTACCAAGCGGCACAAATCAGTGGCAACGAGCCATAAACATTCGTGATCTATGTATAACTCAACTCGCAACAAATAAATAAGTACAATTATCTATTTTCTCTTAATTACTCATTATTTTGGTGCAACACAGGAACCAAAACCAGAAAGTCGGTGCATGCAGGAGCCGTTTTGGTGAAGCGCTGCGGCACCTGCTGTGCGTGTAGACGATCCGTCCTCGAGCGTCCACGTTGATTTTCCCTGGAACGCAGGATATCGTCCTCTCTGTGTCTTTGGTCAGGAGCTTGAGGCACAGGCCGCACCTGCATTACGAGGAACATAACAAAAAAATCCATAAACAAAAAACGCGCAGCTCAGTTTTAGCGACCAACGAAGAAGCCGAGAGTTTGCGCCGACCTGTAGAGGCTCGCCGCGTTTCCTGGCGAATCTTTCTTCTGGTGGTTTGGATCGAACAGGCGCTCAATTTTCTTCTGAAACAGTTTGCTTTGAGGTAGAAAAGCAAAGAAGAAGAAGAAGAACAGGACAGCAGTTCGGTAGCCTTTTTAAATCACCCCCGTATTTCTGACCTCCACGCCGACAAACCTCACCTCTTGAATTTATCCTTTTTGTCGCGGATGTCGTCGGCCTCGTTGTGGCTGAAGAGCTCGGCGATGCGCGTCGCCAGGTTGCTGTTGATGCAGTTCATGTTGCAAGGAGTCGCCACGATGGCGCTCATGTGTTTGTGGCAGTACTGGATGCACTCCTCCACCTGAGCGCGGAAAAACGCGATCACGTACTTAAACGTGAGTAACGCTACAGAAACAAAATCTTCGGTATCAGAAGATCTGGACACCCAAAAGAGTGATTTCAGTTTTATAACGAGTTTTAAAAGTATTTTATTCCTGTCTTCTTGTTGTCTTCAAACAAATTAAGTCACATTCTTAAGCGTTTGAAAAGAATGTAGAAGAAGAAAAACGTTTACTTGGGATAGCGAATAAAAACCTTTTTGATTTTGACAAATAAAATCAATTTGAACGTATTAAATCATGCATTTGACTGCATAATCAGGTAGTAATGCAAAGAGAAAGCTGAACCAAGATAAGCCAACAGGTGGATGAGTGGATGGAGAGGAGAGATCTAAAATCTAAAGTCGGTTTAATTTATTTATCGAGCAGCTTTGCCTTCCAAAAAACCGGGTCGGCATGAAGATGGTAGATTTTTTAGACCCACAAAGATGAAGCGTCTGTTTAAATAATAAAAATAATGCATGCAGCAATAAGCAAACATCTGCATACTGTGGCAGCTAAACGCTTTGAAGGATTAAAGATTTAAATGAACAAAGAAACGTGTTCTGCACTTACTAACGCATCCATCTTCAAGAACTCTGAGGAGATCAGGATGGAGATCACATTGCTGGGCTCTGAGACACACAAATCAAGTAAACATCACATCCGAGTCTATGAAAACCAGCTCAGATCGACGGCGCCTTCCCCGCTCCGCAGACTCACCCAGGCGCGGTTTGTCCTTGTTCCCCTCGCCGGCCGAGTTCCTCCTCACGTAGTTCATGAGCCAGTCGAAGATCTGAACGTCGCAGTGAACCGAGATGTCCACCTCCTCCCACCTCTGCTGGTCCACGGACAAATACTCGGCAAAGTAGCGCATCTCTTTGACTAGAAGATCCCTGGGACAGGTGAAGTCCTGCTTCAGGTTCTTGGTCTCGTCGCACACGTGGATCACCATGTTGAGACTGGAGGACAGGCGTCGTTTTTCAACGCTCGCCGTAACGGACGCTCAGATTTTTCACGGGGCGCCGAGTTCTCTTACTCACTCTCGTGGCTTTGGGGGTCCGTCGTCCTCTTCCACCAAGACTCGCTTATCCTTCATCTCCGCAGCCCCGCCCCTTCCAGACGGGAGTGACTTAGAGACTACAGACATCAGGACAAAAAAGGAAACAGCGGTTATAGCACGCTTTCTGCGCCTCCACCATCAGTTTCAGCCAAGCTGGTTGTTTTAGCAGCTCAAAACTCACATTAAAGTTCTTTGACCCAAAGCAGTGAGGATACTTCACCAATGACAATTGGCGTGCTGCGTGTTTTCTTTTTTCGTGATCTTGGCAAACTAATCACACAGTTGCTAGTTAGCTTTCTTAGCTAGTGCTTGGGCCTCTTTCTCCTCAATGGCAATAACAAACCCTGGACCCGCCAGGAATGTATTTTAAATACCGTGCAACTTCTTTTAGCATTCCCAACAACTAAAACAAGTAAGATAAGGTACAATTTGGAGGTGTGCGTGCTTCTACCCAGCTAGAAATCTTACTCCAGGGAACAAGCATGAAGCAAACTCCCCCATCCCAAAAAAAATCCATATATATAAGAATCTGGATGTCCATTTACTCCAATTCAGAATCTTTTTCAAATTTCCCATAATAGACGAACAAACAGATCCGCTACCTGTGGAAAAGTCGTCGTGA
>JAVLVB010000135.1:350853-413704 GCA_032876305.1 Orestias chungarensis | reverse complement strand
TAGATAGATAGATAGATAGATAGATAGATAGATAGATAGATAGATAGATAGATAGATAGATCATATTTGTCTATTTGTTCACTTGGAATGACTTCAATTGCATTTATGCATTCCCATTAAAACTGCAGCTGCTTTTACACGTAGATGGGTCACGATGGGGTTTAGTTTTAGCCAGAAAAGGAGACATCTTATCGGGGAGAAGTGATGCCTCGACGGGCCGATTCCTCCAGTAAACTCCTCCTGATTCATTTGACGCTTCCAGGTCGAAACAAATCCAGTTTCTTCCCTTCCGAGACAGAAACATTAGAAACAGATGCTACCTACCGTCCTCAGAGCAGCCGGCGCCTCCTTCCTGTCATTGCGGGGATGCTGGTGGTGCTGATGCTGCGGTCCAACCGCTAACTACCGGAAGAGCTAACTTTGCCGGACGGGACAATCTGATGCCTTCAGGTAACGTCGGAAAAAGAGCCGAACTTGTTCTAAAGCCACTCTCACGCAAACCAAGTTGCTTTAGTTTAGAACTTATATTAGTATATATAACAATGGTGGTGATTTTTTAAATTTTGTTTTATATATTTGGTTGTAATTAGAAGTAAAAATGTATGTTTCTAGCTGCGTTTTATTTCTATATATGTAACTTTAACTAATATATGTTTCAGTATTTATTCGTGTTATTAAAAAAATAAAATGTACGTACTCACTAAAATGAAGCTATTTAAACGACCACTATTAAGTAAAAACATATTTAAAACATTCAAAAAACGTTACTCCCCCCGCTAAAAGTAAAATGTCCCACCGTCACTAAAGGCACCACGAGCCTGGCTAGGTTAGCTTAACCGCTCTGTTAGCTTAACCGTTAGGTTAGCTTAACCGCTCTGTTAGCTTCAGCGCTAGGTTAGCTTAACCGCTCAGTTAGCTTAACCGTTAGGTTAGCTTAATCGCTCTGTTAGCTTCATCGCTAGGTTAGCTTAACCGCTTTGTTAGCTTAACCGTTAGGTTAGCTTAATCGCTCTGTTAGCTTCATCGCTAGGTTAGCTTAACCGCTCAGTTAGCTTAACCGTTAGGTTAGCTTAATCGCTCTGTTAGCTTCAGCGCTAGGTTTGCTTAACCGCTCAGTTAGCTTAACCGTTAGGTTAGCTTAATCGCTCTGTTAGCTTCAGCGCTAGGTTAGCTTAACCGCTCTGTTAGCTTCAGCGCTAGGTTAGCTTAACCGCTCTGTTAGCTTCACCGCTCGGTTAGCTTAACCGCTGGGTTAGCTTAACCGCTAACCATCAACGAAGCCGACAGTTCGCTTTTTCTGCTTTGTTACGATTTAAACGATTACTCACAAACTAATTTGCTTAAACACCAAGACAAGAAAGCAGGATAAAGAAAACTACCGTTAAAAGTCAGAGGCTGGTAAAGTCGTCCCGGGCCGGTTGTCGCACTGCAGCAACATTAGCGTCCCGTTACACGGCCGAAAACCAGGCTTATGTGTCGCAAAACGGCTTGGTGAACCTTTCAAACAAAACAAAGTAAACCCAGTTTAACATCACTCCTGATTACATTTAAATATCACTTGCCTTTGGGATTAGTTGATCACTTTGCTGTTTAATCTCATGTTTTATTGGGGTTTACCTAATTTCAGGAGTTGCTTGGACATTGAATTTTAGCAGAGGTGATCTTAGTCTTATTGGGGCCCTGGGACATGGTCCCCCCTCTATTCTTTAAAAAAAAAATTGTATTTTCATTCATAAATGGATGTTTCAGGTGGTGGGGGGTAGGAGTTTGAGCCTTCTGTCTTTATTTGTTTTTTATTTATTGCATTATTATCTACGAGAAAGAAACTATTGTCCAAACGCAGCTTCATCAACAGGGTCAGACCTCCATATTTTGGAGGGAGTCTCTTGTAGAGTCACTGCTGGTCAGACGTGAACGCAAACACTAGATTTGGTTCTGGTATTTAAGTTGCTACTGTACATGATAGAACAATGTAGTTCAGTAAAATAATAATAAATGCTGTAACTTTTCCTGGAGTTGTTAAGATCTAAACCTCTGACTGAACCTGTTTTTTATACCAGTAACACCAACAACCACACAACAAACGAAACAGTTTTGAAAATATCTATTTTCAAAATATTTACAAATTAAATATTTACAAAATTACTTTATATGGCAAAGAAAGTGATGAGAATGAACAGATTGCACGTCTCCAGCTCTGAATGCCAAACAATCCCATTCGTACCACACAGAGGACAACACAGAAAACCCTGCAGTCGTCTACAGAGAGATCCCGCGATAACTTTCTCAAACACCTTCGTCCTTTAAACCGAAATCTCATCAGCTTACCTCATTACAAAGGCAGCTTGCACAACATTATCAGATAAGATAACCTAACATTAGTTTAAAAACGCATTCTCCATCGTTTACCTCGAATTCGATTACCTCGATTTTACTGACAATTTGAATCAAGAACTAATCTAGACCATTTCTGATGAAGTCCATTGTGACACCGGTGCATCCAAATAAGTATTAGACGATTTCCACAGTTAAAGATTGCAAACGCTGACCGAGCTAATTCTTTGTTAGTTATAAATCTCTACACATAAAGGCCAAAATCATCAGAGGTCAGTTTTCTCCGGGACCTTCAGAACGGTGTTGGAGGAGTTCAGGGCGAAGGAAGTGGGAGTTTCCCTGTACGCAGTCTCCAGCAGCTGCTCTGCAGAGGTGGGGTCGGATGCCGCAGTGAGGTCAGGGGTCAATCCACCAGCTGCGACAGGCTGCTGCTGCTGCACAGGCGAGGATCGGTCCGCCTGAGCGAGCCTCTCCGTCTCCGCATGCTTGCGGCCTCTCCTCTTTCCCAGGATCTTGACGTAGTTGGCGGGGACGAGCCCGGCGGTCTGGCCGTCCACGCTGGCCAGCAGCCATCCTCGCACCCGCGGCTGTTGCTCTAAAAAAACCAGGGAAATAAACACATAGACTTCAGACTGGCAACATCTAATACCATCAGTACTGTTTTAAATTCAAACACCAGCATGAGAACTGTTGTGTTCTTAACACAGCGGTTGCTTCTTGAGCTCATTATATCAATGATAAAGAGATCCCACCTTTAGGAGCCAGGTTAACCATGTCTCCGGCCCGCAGAGAGAGCTCCTCCTCTGACGAAGCAGAAAAATCGTATTCAGCTCTGGCAACAACATGGTCATCGTCCCCGCTGGCCCAGTTAGTGTCTTAAAACAAACAACAATGTTTATTTCCAAATATTTAAAAACGGCACAAATACTGGCTTTTAAAGTATTTATCACACAGTTTACAAACACATACTATGTATTTTATTAGACTTATGTGATAGGCTGACACAAATCAGAAAAAGCTTTATTGTCAAGTACCTTTTTGGACATTGCTTTGCCCTAGTTGGTGCATGAAAAATATCTTAAACATGAATGTGAAAGTACTATAAATACACATGCAAAGCAAGTGCTGGAGTAAATAAAAAAATAACGATGAAGGGGAAGGACCAAAATAGATTTTTTAAAGCTTTGTTTCTACAAATAAAACCTGAAAAGTGTGGCAGGAATTTGTTATCCTGCCACTCTTGCGCGAGAATAAATTTAAAAAAAGAAAGATATAAAGGAAAAGATATATATATATTTCAATAGGACCTGTTGACAAGATAATAGAATGAGTCAACAGGACAAACTGGTTACATGTTGTTTTTTTGTATTATTTCTTTAGTTTATACCTCCTTAAAAATATTTATCAGCACAAGAAATTCTTAGCAGTCCCCAAACACACCTCACTTCCAGACCAGATTAATAGATGGCCTATCGCTGTGTTTAAGGATTTATTTATTTTTGTATTTAACGTGGAACAAAATAGGTTTTTATCAGCTTTTATGAGAACTATTAAGAATAGTACTAATTTAATATATTTTAATTTAATTATTAAAAAGCTGTACAAGAAATTGCTCAAGAATAAATCTGTATTTTTTTAAATAATTTTAGTTATGTAAATTATCCAATTGTTTGTGTATAAAATTACAAGGTATGATGAAAAAATTATGGACAACGACTCTTATGATTACTATTGTTTAACCTGATATTTCAGTTTGGTTCCTCATCCTAACCTTGACCAGGTGACCTCTTTCAATAAAATCACAACTAGCTATTTTAACCTTGATTGGAAATGTGTTGCCATAAGATCAACACCATTCATGTTAATTTTTAGGTTTAAGAATAAAGAAAAAGAGATATATGTATATATATTATTTCAATAGGAGCTATTGACAAGAATAATATTATTCCTGGTTACTTTCAGTGTCGTTCTTTTGTAAAACTTTGATTACATTATTCCAAGCAGAAACAACAATATAAAAACGGATATTTGTTGTAATATGTCTATTTAAAAACCACTGATTTTATTCCACGTTACTAAAAAGCACAGTGGAAGATCTAAGGAGCCACTACTTGCCCTGGAGCTGCCGGCTGCAGACCTGAAAATGTCCATTTTTGAAAAATGGCTTTAAAATGCTCCTGTAGCAGTCTGTAATACTGCAGAAAGCCTCTGATGACACTTAGCTGTTATATTTTAGCCTGAAGAGGAGAATGGTCAGAATTTTTTCCCTTCATGGCCGAACAACATTCTTTAAAAAGTCTTATTTTAATTCTGTTTTTTTTTTGTTTTTTTAAAACCGACACTTTGAGAAAGTTGAGAACGAAATAAAAAATGACAGTGGGGGATTTTCAGATGTTTGTGGAGGTAAATTAGATTGTTAACATATATATTACTCAATATTAAGCAAACAATTTATTGGTGCAACACTAAATGTGATCAAATGTCAACCAAAAGACACTAAAGTGGTTTTCATATAACCTACAAACATTCCTTATCCGTAAAGACTCCCAAACTCAGCTGGGAGTTGTGATCATCGGCGTATTTAGAGGACAAAGCTGTCAGCCTTACCACTTTCTTCCGATTTTGCGGCGGAGCTCAGCAGTTTCCAGATGAGATACGGCCCACCAAGAACCACAGCGAAGAAGAGCAGGATTGGCCAGGACTTCACGCTCTGGTCCTCGGCACCCCCGCTGCGCGCCCCAGACGATGCCGCGGCCAGGGCGTCGGCCGTGCTGTCAGCCCACAAGTCTTCGACGTCGCCGTGCGTCCCCCTCCCCAGCAGCCGCTTCAGCCGTCGGTAGAGGTAGCGCAACGTTCTCACCAGCGCGAACGCGGACAGGACTCTGGTGAGGTGAGCCCGCAGCCTCGTCAGGTGGTTGGCTACGTCCAGCACGGCGCGGAAGCTGTTGTACACAGCAGAGAAGGTGGCGTCCAGCATCATGCTGACCGAAGCGAAGGCCTGGACGATGCTTTCGATCGACTGGAAGGCGCCGCGGCTGCTCTCCTCAGCCTGCTGCACGAACCGGCTGGGGGCGACTTCTTCCGCGTGAGGGAAGCGGCTATACCCCCCCAGGCCATATCCGCCGCCGTAGCCGCCGCTGCCACTGTAGGGGCCGTAGCCGCCGTAGATGGAGCTCCCGTATGGACTGTAGGAGGAGGAGAAGGAGCCATAGGATGGACGGTAGGACTGTTGAACCGGGCGGGACGGCACTGGAGGAGCCATTCTGGTCAAAACAGGGGGGCCCGCTGGCGTGGAGGGGCCCCCAGCAGCCAGTCTGAAGTCTGGAGATCTGTACGAAAAGAAGAGAAAATGGAATTTACCACAACAACAACAAATGCACTTTACCACTAGTTAAATAACAATAGCAGTGGCGAGTTTGCGCTTTTGAAAAACACATGCACACACACTAAAAAGCGTTTCATTAGTGTCAAGCAATTTTTCTGAAGAACTGAGCATAATTTTTATTTATAACTGCACATTATTTCATGTTGTATTTTTTAAAATCAGTGTACAGTATGTTATTCCTTACTGTAGTTTTTTTTCGATATGTTTGTTTGGATGTCCACACTTTGATAATCATTCACTGCAGACAAAAATATATATTTGTACATATAACAATTGCTAGTAATACAAAAAGGCTGGTTTTGGTTCTGATCTTATATAAAAGAAAAACCATTTCCACATTATTTTTAATATATTTTTTATATTTAATCAATTTTGACCGTGTCGAATCTGCTGCTCGTTTTCTTTTGCATGTTTACCACGAGTTTGCAAATAAATAGTAAAGGGAGTTCTATAATTTAGCTAAATGTTGAAGGTACGAGGGTTTAGGATGTGATTATAAAATGTTAATTAATAGTTTTTCGTAAATATTACAAATGTTTACGTTTATGAAAAAGCTTAAATAACAATAAACGCTCAAATTTAGTCGGAAATCAGACAGTAAGCAACAGGCCGCAGGAGCTCATTTTAATAGGATTAATATTGTTTAAAAGTTAGTCTGAGACACAAACATCCCAACTTATAAGTTCTAAGATTGACACTTTCTGATATTGTTTTGGAAAGCAGCTCAAACTCCAGCTTAGCAAACAGCGTTAGCATCGACTGGCTAACAACATTAGCATTTTAGCTAGCAGCATTTTAGCTAGCAGCAGCGGAGGCCGATAAATAAAGTGAATGAAACGCGGGTTTACCTGTAGTTTAATGGGGCACCAGGTACCCGCCTCTCCCACGGCTTTGGAGGAGGCTGGGAATCCATCTTTTAATATAAAACTAACAACAAGAACAGCGACGTTTGTTTCTGGCAGTTTTTCTACACTGAAATCAATTTCCCTCGGACTTTTCAGTATTCCAAACTTAATCGTATATTTCCGTGGAGTGAGTTCGTAATTACATCAAAATGGCCTGAAAAAATATAATAGAATGAGTCAACAGGACAAACTGGCTACATGTTGTTTTTTTATATTATTTCTTTAGTTTATAACTCCTTAAAAACATTTATCAGCACAAGAAATTCTTAGCGGTCCCCAAACACACCACAATGCCAGGCCGGAGTAATCGATGGCCTATCGCTGTGTTTAAGGATTGATTTATTTTTGTATTTAACGTGGAACAAAATAGGTTTTTATCAGGTTTTATGAGAACTATTAAGAATAGTACTAATTTAATATATTTTAATTTAATTATTAAAAGGCAGTACAAGAAATTGCTCAAGATTAAATCAGTATTTTTTAAAATAATTATTGTTGTTATTTGGCCTAAATGATACAAAAATGTGTGTATGAAAGTACCATGTAGGATGTACATAAAATTAATGCTGAAACTATATTTAGGTTAAGTGTTAAAGTAAAGTTTAGATGTAATCAGTTACTGACCAACTCTAAGGGTTTTTCAAGTCTCCTACTTTACACCCTCTCTGTGTATTTAGCTGAAAGGCTTGGGATATCTTTTTATTATCCGAACCTACTTCAAACCTCTCCCCTTTAACTCTGATAATTTCCTCAATCTTCAGTGTTCTTTGTTAGCAGTTAGTTGAATTGGGTTTTAGATAAAAGTACCACAAATAAAGAAGCAACACAAGAAAGTACGCCACACTTTAAAATTTAATTTATAGAAAAATATAGAGCATGTGTGTTTTTTTTCTCCTCACAATTATGCACAAATGTTCAGTCCCAATAAAATGTCAAATAATCAAAGGATATTAATACTCTTACGCTGCAGTGTAACTTGTATCCACAGTAGGATAAAGTATTTTGTGGTTTGGAATTTAAGTGTGAATCTTAATATACTCCTAAACGTTTTGGTGTGTTTTTAATTTTTAAGGACAACAACTGAGCATGTGAAAATCATTTACCTTTTTATTGTTTTCCACTAATGTATTAAGAATATATAAAAATGTGTGTTTTTAGTGTTAAAAATACAACATAAACGACATATTGAACCACCAAATGCATTTCATTCATGGATTTTAAAGCCAACTTTTATTTAGATTCGCAAAGAATACATCATAAAGCATAATTTACCAACAGGATCATTTCAGAAGAATGTTTCGTTTTTTTAACATAGAACTTTTAAAGACAAACAAGCCTAAAATCAACCCTTTGTGGAATTTCTTCTGTGGATCATTTAAATGTATAAACACAATGTATTCAAGTCTATTCAGATCATTTATTAAATTACAATACATTATTTTTGTTACCTTTTTTTTCCACAACATTTTCAAATTCTTTAATTAAAAACCCAACAAAATGAGGCCAGTGCGATTAGTAATGTCTGCTCCCACGTTAAGTGCGTTCTTATCTATTGGCCACTAGATGCAGATGTTGTTCACCAAAAAGGTCATCAATGCAGAAAATAAAACCCCCACAGCAAAGCTACCCACTCAATTATGTTTAACCAACACAAAAGGCAAAACATTCATTAGATTTTTTATTATTATTACACTGACTTGATCCCAGTTACTTGATATAAACACAGCTGGTTTCATGTTTATAACAGTTTCTTAATGTTTTTTAACGTTTTTCTTAATCATAAAGAGGTAAAAACAATCAATCAGTGCAGTTAATTGCTTTTTAAAACACTTTATATCATATTAGAACATGGGTCAAAATGCCTTAAAATCTAAATAAACAGTGTTTACTTTGCTTACACTAAATAAAATCCGACAACAGATAACTTTCCCAAACCTACATGATCAGTATGAAAACAGATCATACTCAAACTTACAATTTAAAGTTAAGCTAAAGATTCGCATTCTTTTAGATTTTAGAACAAAATATATAATAAACAACTATGCATTTTTAATCGATATTTGTAGAAAATTAAGGAAATATAGTTTGTAGTTTGTGACCGAATGACAAAACAACATGTTTAAAACAACAACTTGCAGTATTAGTATCATTTTTTTAAATGAAAATGTAAAATAGATTGTCCCATTATTGATATGAAAACGAACCTTTTTTTTACTCTGGCAAAGACATTCTACCCTCTAGAGTCCACCATGTACACTAATTAGACATTAACAGGTCTTGGCAGCTACTTATTAAAAGATTTTGGTTCTGTCCGTCTAAGCACCTTGGTAAGAGAACAGTTTCAATTATTAACTAATTAATGTTTTTGCTTGTTCTTTCTCAGACTGGTTTAGGTATTTTTATTAGCAGACGATGATTAACTCATTTTTTTACATCGTAACTAAAGAAGGACGCTTCTGTGGAAGCCTTATGCCCACAGTGTATATCCCTCTGTTTGCACAGCCAGAGTGGATTTGAATCAAAGAAATGTTGTGAAATAATTTGCAGAATCTCTAAGTTATTTCCCAAGATCCCTTATTTGTTGCATCTGTTGTTAATCTTGAGGTCAGATCCTGCTGGCTGGTCTTCCCGGGCTGGTGATTTCAACCTAACTCGTTTTTGCTGAAGTTCCAGCGTTCCTGCTGTGCTTTTGCCAGGCAGTACGGTGGACTGGCCGGAGAGTGATGTGAGTGCTTCCTGCTCTCTGGTCCCTCCTTCCTCTTTGTGAGCGTGAACGCAGCACACAAGGCCGCACAGTTAGATGGAAGCGTTTGTAAAGTGGAACTGCTCATACAAAAATGTTGCTGGAAGGTACAAAGCTCCCACGCCCACAACACTTTGACCATTGTCTACTTTAAACAAGGTGACATTTGAGATAGTTGGAAAAAAACTAAACGAAACAAAACAAGACAAAAACTATTAACTTGATTAAGTACATTTAAATCAAACTTTGAAATGCAAAAAAAAGAAACCATTACAAATCTTGAGTAAACTTAAATATAAAACTGATGAATAATAAGACAACTTTAAATTAGAAACCAATGAAATAAATTGATTTACTTTAACTCATCCAAGCCCTCTAACCACTGCAGTGTGTTTTTATGTCCCCCATGTTTATTATTATCTTTTTAGGTGCTATATAAGTACATTTTTACTTACCCAATTTTTGGTACCACTTTAATTTGTTAACTCAACCTAAAGGGGATAATATTAAGTCATTTCATCACAGAAATGTGAAAACAGTGATAGTCGTTAACAACAAAAGGATTTTAAACCATGTGGAACCAATCTGAACAACAATTAGGTCAAATCGATCCATTATGTTTGTTTATTGAACCCAAATCATTGTTTTCCAGATGTTTGGTAAATTTGCATTATTGGATCAACACCAACAAAAGTAGTAAATCTACATGGCGTCTTTTAAAATATTATTAAATATTCGTCCGATTATGCGATAAAAGGAATTTCAATGAACTCAACATTTGCAGAGCCTTTTTTTTCTTAAATTAGACTTTTACAATAATTTACATAAATTATTACTTATAGAACTATTATTATTAGGCATGAGTAGGGGGCCAAAAAATATTTTAACCTTGTTGTCATTATTTTGTATTCAATAGTTTCACTTAATAAGATCAATAGCTGTTTAGCTAAAGTAAACATTTTTAAAATCTAGTAAATTGTCAATTTGATGCCAGATGTGAGCATTTAAACGCTTAATTAGGGTTTGTAGATTATTTCCAAAATCATATCATTTGTCAGGCAGTCTGGGTGGTGGGAGCAGCTACTGAGGATTATCCAATTCTGTTTGGCACGTGACAGTGGTTGAATAGACTGTAAACCCCTGTCTTTACTACTAAAAACGACTTCCAGAGTCAAAAGCTTGAAGCAAACCTGGTTATCAAGAGGACAGTGATCCAACCAAAGCACCAAAGCTATAGGAAAACGGCCAAAAAGGAGACTAAAGTCCACATTTAGCGATCATTGTCAAATGATCCCTTCAGGCCTCGAAGAAATAAAAGTGGGCAAAAATTATAAGGATGTGAAGATTGCTATTAGTATTTTGGTTCAAACTTTCTCCTGAAAGCTTCTAAAAGCTGGTAAAGACCAGATCAGGCTTTTTATGATCTGATATTCAAGGGTGTATCTCTTAAAATAAGGTTATTTCTTTTTAACATAGTAAAATACAGTAACATTTATAGCTTTATCATTTTTTTTACATTAGTGTTTGGATAACAAAAGGTGTCTACTTGAGCTACTTAGTCAAGAATCCATTCTTAAATACTCTTGTATAAGTTAATCTCCATTTTTTTTTATATTAATGAGAACAAATATTTATCTGGTAGTCAAAAAAATTGAAATGATTTCAAACATGGGATGTCAGATAGCTAGCTTCCCTTTAGAATAAAGCTTAAGATAGCTAGCAAATCATAACTAATGAAAATACTGAAGTAGTAGTTTTTATTCATTAAAGTGCAGCATTATTCATTCAGAAATTTTTTATTATTCTCATAATTTTATATTCTAATGAAATATTGTATAAAATACTGCAAATTTTCTGGATACGTAGAGTGTTTTTGGTACAAAAATGTCAATCGTGTAGCCGTAAAGGACATTAGAGTACAAACACCACTATTTCTCTTATGCTGATGTAAAACTTAAAGAGAAAAAGATAGACTAGATCTGCTCCGTGACAAGAATTTCACAGTATAGCTCTGTGGGATTTTCCCTGCACTCGAATGAGTTAGGTCTTGCATGAGGAGTTGTTTTAGCCATGCATAGGGAAGGACACCTATAATTAAAATGTGCCGGCAAGCAATAACCATTTTCATATTACAAAAGGAAATCCTGGCTTGATGGAAGTGCGAACAAAGAAGTGTGAGTTTGAGCACAAAACATCGGTTTTAGAGTAAACTGTGTCATAATTTGTATTCAGATGTGAAATCTGATGGGCTGCTTTCAGGTAATTCTGGAAAAACAGAAAACAATAACGGGGCAGACAGCATTTAGAGTGTTACATCAGTGCGGCGTTGCTATGCCATGCAAATGAATGTGACGAGGTGTACAGTCACGTAGTGGCTCCTTTCTAAACTCTTGTGATAACAGCACGTTCATTCAAGGTGAAGAAAGCCGGTGTCACCAAGCGCTTGCATTTGCAAAAGGAAGAGGGGTGAAGGAGTAGAGCTGAGGGAAGAGGAAGGAGACAGAGCAGCAGAGGAGAGGCTTTACTGGCAGTAAGTGGCTAAACTGGTTTAGCTCGCCTTTTCCAGGATATGGGTAGGTAATCTTCTGTGACATACGTCACAAAGTGAGCTCTTTGAAAAACTGTCACAATCACACAACAGCGGCAACATGCACGTGCCCCTAGTAGTGAAGCGTTGCATGATGAGATCTCTGGCCAGACCTCAAACAAATGCAGCTTGCACCAGAAGTGACATGCAATGATGAAATAGATCGCTGCACAAGCTGAGGACTTTATGTCCTCTTACTGTCAAGCAATAATTTAAGCAATATGTGCCCAGTTCCCGTTTCAGTGTTAATTTAGGAATTGCTTAACCTATATATACTGTATGGTTTTTATGTAACTAAACGCAGTCATTGGCATTTTGCCAAAAACTCAAAAAGTTTGAATATTTTAAAAACTTTTATGTTGTGGCACATTTATTTGTATGAACAAAGAAAATCAAATAGTTTTTGCATGTTTTTTGCATTAAAATGCTAAAATATTAAACAAATCACAAGATATTAAGAAACAAAAATCCAAAGAGTTTTGCCGGGCGGATGAGGGTTAAACCCAAACAACTGACCTGGCGTCATAATAGTACGACAACAACCGTGACACACTAGTATGTCTCGTGCTTGTCCCATTCCTTGACAGTTTTCTGTCCCTCAATCAATGGACTCTGTTGTGTCAAGCCACTAGCTCCGCCCTAACCGTACTGTAGCATTTCCCTATGGACTCACAATGGAAGGGTGCTGTATGGGTCGGATGTTCAGGCCACTTTTACAATGGAAACTGAACCGAACTGACTGCTCAGTGGAGAAAAAGCAGACGTAAACAGGTCTTTGACAAGCCTAGGTTATATAGATGTGTAGATTTATTTAGGCATGAAGACGTCAGTGCCTTGTAGAGCAATAACAGGATTTTTTTTTTTTACATATATCTCTTTAGACACATGGAACAAGGGTAGGGATTAAAGAACATTGTCATTTTTTTTGTTGGTTTTGTGCAGGACAGCTGCAATTTGACTCGTAAATACATGATAACTTTAACCTCATGTACATTTTTTTTGCTTAGGCTTATTTAAAGAACCACTAAGTTACTTTTCAACCTCCATCAAATATTTGTATAACCTTTGTGCTTATACGTTGATTTACAGGCTCCTAAAATGACACGTCTTTCATGGCCTGAGGGGGTCCTTATCGCTTTAAGTGGCACTAAGCAACTTTGAGAAGGGTGGCAGGAACCCTGCAACACAAGAAGTATCAAGAATCAAGAATCAGTTTATTTATATAGCGCCAATTTACAACAGATGTCGTCTCAAGGCACTTCACAGAAAATCAATCAAAATCAAAGATACATCATAAACAAATCGATTTAAAAAGTTTCCAATCTAAGGAACCCCAGCAGATTCATGGAGTCATTGACTTGCAGCATTCACTCCTCTGGAATAAGCAGACAGAAACAATGGCTTGTGTTGTCGTTGACTTTACAGCAATCCCTCATACTGAGCATGCATGTAGCGACAGTGAGAGGAAAAACTCCCCTTTAACAGGAAGAAACCTCCAGCAGAATTTGGCTCAGTACAAGCAGCCGTCTGCCACGACCGACTGGGGGTTTGAAAAGACAGAAACTAAATTACAACCACAGGATACTGAAATAATAGAGTTTATAGCAGCAGTTGTAGAACGTCACTGGAAGCATCTCAGCCCATGTTCTCATCCAAGAAGCTGTCTCAGCTAACAGAACCAGACCAGGTGTGGTTACTATGGAGAGAAGATCACTAAGAGAAAACAAAAGGTTAACAAGGTTGAAATAACGGTAACTAAGTAGATTGGACAAAGGAAGAAAGTAGCAGAGAGAGAAGTGGTCAGATTGTCCTCCAGCAGTCTAAGCCTATAGCAGCATACCTATAAAAAAAACTTAAATAACTTAACCCTATAGAGTGAGACATGAACAAGGTAGAGCAAAGGAGAACCGTCTGTCAAGACTGAGTTCCTCCCCAACCAAAGCAACTACAAATGCGCTGACTGCTGTACGGCATACGTAACTTCCCCCGTTTCTTATTTTTACAATCCAACTGCAGGTAACCGGGAGATCAGGATTTTATGACGCTATGCGCTGGTCCTCATCAGAAATGCAGTCTTCCTCCAGGCTAAAACACTAACACTTTTGTCCACACTGGCCGGCAAAATTGACCAAAACTGAAACTTCTTTAGTGTTGCTTTAATATTTGAATTTCTGTAACCGTTAAAAGTTTTGTCTTAGTCTGTAAATCTGCAACTTTCACCTACATTTATTCTGGTTAAATGATTTGAGATCAGCAGCTAGATGCTAGGGCTAGCATATAGATGTAAGAGTAAATGATCTGAGAATGGAGCCTTGAGGAACCCCACAGGTAAATGACAAAAGGTTATGTTGGTCTTCCAAGCAAGAAACTGTTCCCACCCACTTTTAATTCTTTCAGGATGTTATGATCAACTAAACTGTAACAAGCGTTGAAATCAAGTATTATCAACACAGTCTCAGCACATTTCCCAAACATTAAAGACATTTTTCTGGCCGATCTGTATTTATTTTTTGTGTCTATTTTAATGGTCCTTCAGATAAAAGACAGATAACACTCTCCTGAACCCTAAAGCTATTCCAGTTTTTGGTTTGGATGAAAAACGAAGACATAAATGATCAATTGAGCCTGAAAAAACCCCGCACTAGTACTTACTTGTGAACTGACACTGACAACTGAAAAGCAGCTGCCGGTACCTTGAGCAGTGAGGTTAAATCAGGGTTCATTGTGGTTGTACACAACGAGACAGGAAGGAAGCTACTTGCAGCATTTCTTTTCAGTCTCCCAATACAAGAGAAACAAACATCTCCAGTGTAGCACATCCTGGGTTCCTTGGTAATGACGCTTTCCGCTGCACTGATTGTAACTGCCAGGACGTTTCAAGAAACGAGATTGGAATCAGAGCGTTGATTTATTCCCTATTGATGTTTATTACGTTGGTGTTCAGAAAGAGCAAAACAGCAACCAACAAATGAAACTTTTTTTTAGTTTCCTCTGTAAATGAGCCTCAGGTTTTGAAGTGTCAGAAGATAGACCTGGACAAACGCGGCGGACTCTTCAGGAGGAGGAGAATTTAACTCGAGGTTTACCATTTGGTCCATTCTTCCAATCTTTCTGTACAAACTCAGTGTTGGTATGAAAATACATATATCCAAACAAGATATCTACATTCAACTACCACCTTGCTCTCTATATGGACCTCAGCTTTTCACCATTTCATATCAATTTAGAAAAATAAGAATATATAAGTGTGGACTTTAGATCTCACATTAAGAAAATTCCTCATTCAAATACCTTATTGATAGTCTATAGGACTTTAGTTCATCATGTTTTGCATGATGTGACAAACACTCTCTGGTTTTTGATGCTGTGCAGCTGGATGGACCTTTCCGGTTTCTTACATTTTTACTTTACCACAATTATTCTGAGCGTAGCTATGGCAACAACATATTGTTTTCACTACTTGTAGCAACTGCTTGGCATTTCAGAAGCACGATTGGTTTTCAAACAACACCGTCAGGAGGGAGAGGCGAAAGCAAATGAGATCATATGAGTTATAACAGGATATATATTATTTTTACTTGCGTCGCATTGAGTTAAAACCTGTTTAGAACAGGTGAAACTGTGATAAACAAGGCTGACACAGCACAAACACACAGGAAGGTAAAAACATTTCCAACGCTGAGCATCAGAGAACTGCTGCAAAGATTTGATTAATGTCCCTGTTAACAACAACCACTATCTACATGCCGGGCAAAGGTCTGTCCTACCATCACAAATGTAAACATTGCTAAATGCCACTAGGACTTTAAATGAACCCCATACGAAACTACGAACTGGCATAAAAACAAAGGATGAGAAGCAAATTTTGTTCTGGTGGAGGATCTGTGATGCTGTGGGACTGTTTCTCTGTTCCAGATGGGTGTTTTTGGCAGCATGATGATGCAAAACAGCCAAAATTGACACAGGAATGTCTCATCAAAATTCCACAAAATCAAGCTGCTATGAAAAAAAGCCCCTAAATACTCTTGTACCATTCGGACCCGCTTTAGTGTGGCCTCCTGTTTATCGTTGTTAATGTGCCACTAAATCACTCTGAATTAGAAGCATTGAGTTTACCCTGCATGAATAAGATTATTGAGGTGATATCCAGTTTCACATGTGTCAGGAGAGCACGTCATATGAGTCATTTCCAAAAACCTCTTCACCTCAGTTAATGACATGGGCGGCATTATTATCATTTAAATCAAAGTATTAAAAATACGTCTATGCCGTTTTTGTTTGAAGAAATACGTTATATTAGAGAGTAGGTAGCTGAGTTGTGGCTGCAGGTATCAGTTTTTGGTATTATAATAAAACATCGATTTTCATAGCAGGTTTGATATGCAGTTAACTCATATTCATTTAGATTAGGATTTCCTAAAATGGAGTTGAAACTAAAAGCTGAAATTAAATTGCTCAACCGTTGCAATTGTAGTCGCAACATTTCCTCTGTTATGCAACAGGTTGCTTTACCAGCCAATAACATCATGTGCAAAAACACGAAATTTAAGAACGTGCGTTCCTCAAACTTGCTCTCCAACATTATGATGTGCTATAAAATGATCCTATGAAATGTCACGTTTTGACATGTTGTTGATGTGAAAGCAGGAAATAAAAGCAAACAAGAACAATTTCTGCTCTCCACTTTAGAAAAAGTGCTGAGGTCTTTCGCACTCGGCGTCAGAATAGTAATTTTGGGAAATTAAAAGGATGAAATCTAGCCAAAGGCAATTCAATGACTTAATTGGATTTGTTTCTTTTTTCTTTCTGCTTTTCAAACTCGTGGTTAAATAAAAGAACTGAATTGAAAGCTTAACAATCTCTTTTGAATCCTTCATATTTATTAATCACAAACTTAGAATAGATAACAAGCTCTTAAATTCATATTTTGGCTTTCATTGTTTTTCTTAACTGAAATTCTTAAAAATGTTCTTCTCATCCTGAAAAATCATCTTAAATGCCTTTTGAAATTTCCTCACCAACCCAGCCTCAAACTCCAAAATGGCCGCCATCTATTAAAAAAAGGAAGCGGCGGCTGCACTATTAAACAATTTATTTATCCTGATGGATGTTATGGTAAATAAGCCCCAGTTTGTAGTAGGTTTTGACTTGTTTCTGTCAGAAATTAACTTGGGGAGTGAGTTTAACAATTAGCAAAGTTGGAAATAAACACTGGTTTTATTTATCAGGAGGATCCCAAAGATGTAGCGTATCTTCCTTGTTTTTAGACATCTTGAGACAGCCTGGAGGGTGCTGGCAACAAACCTTCTTTGCAGGGCAAAGAGGAAGAAGCTGTAATTAAGGCACAACTCCAGCTCAGAAAATCCAAGCATCCCTGAGGACTAAATCCAATATGGCCGCTATGCTCATATATCAGGGTAAAAGAAACAGTAATATCTTTCTTTCCTATTTGTCTTTCATTCTTACATATATTAATCTACCACATCTACTAGAAAAGGACTTGCCAGAGTGACTGAAAATATAAAATACATCGACGTAAAGCCAAATAACTTACTGGCAATTATTATCTGGTTGTTTTAAGAGACGGTCAACAGGCTGAGTACGGAGAGCTGGTGGATCGCTTCCTGGACTCGCTTGGAAATGTGAACAAAACAGACACAACGATTGTAGATTTCAAAACAGATTTGGGCCAAACATTATTTCTATCATGGGAGAAGAAATGGAGATGGAGTCTAAATAAGTCAGTGTTGATCTGGATAACGTTGAACCGTCTACATAAAGGGTTAGGACAGACTTTGAGGAAGCTTAAGTCCGCCAAGGTTAGCAGCAAGATGCTACAGATCAACTATAAGTTTGCCATCATCTTTTGGGGCAGTAATCTGACGAAGGAGGCTGGGAATGATGGTGAACGACAACTCTGAGCAGCTCTGTCTTTAGTCAGAGGCTACTCTGGTAAAACCCTTTCAAGAAACTTAAATAATATGAGTTAAAACATTTAATTAAACTTTAGAACTCATAATAAATGTTTACATGAATGCAATTAAATCGAGATAAACGTCACCTGGTATTTGATTTGGCAATGCATATAAAATAATAAAATAAAACAGACAAAAAAGAACAATTTAAAAAAGTTACAGAATTGCATTAAGAATGAAAGAAAATATAAGAAAACATCTGGTTCTTTCTGTATGCTCATGCAAACACTGCAGCAACACCTTCCCTTACAGAGAGTAATCTTTCTGACAACCACCCCTACAAAACACTGTCACTTAGCAGGTAAAGGCTAAACTCATGTTTATTTTGTAATTTTGAGCTTCTAAAGAAACTATAATCAAAATATGTTTCTATATAGACAGTGAATTATTTTTTAAACAGAGTAAAAAAAAACACCTCAGGTTTATACAAGTAACTTGTGTGTAAACAGTTCACGAGGGTAATTCATTTCCTTGTCATGCCTCTGAGATTTTTCACAGCCTCAGGGCGTTTCTAGCCGTCGGCTTACATTATTGTGCCTTATAGATTTAAAATTAATAAAAATTAAACTTTCTTTGGGTTTTATTTTCTGTTTGCTTCGTGTGTGCTGACCAAACATCACTGCAATAGTTTAGTCGATAGTTTCAGTCAAGCATGAAGTCTGGTTTCACTTTTAGAGCTGAGAACTTGATTGATTTGATGCTGCACTGTTGGGCTAAAAGAGAGAAGTGAATGTCTTGCTTACAACCAAGATTATGATGAAAATTTGCGTATGGAGTTGAAAGCAACTTAAACTGAAAGTGCAAAGTCATGAGGATTCATCTAGATTTTAAATGATTCCTTTTTTCACACTGACTTCAAGAAACACTATAAAATTAGCTTTTACAGATAAGGTATATATTAGAAATTAATGAGGTTTATTCATGAGATTCTCATTAAAAAAGTATTTAGTGGGGATATGAAGATTTAGAACTACCAACTTTAACAGTACATGAAATGTACACTTAAATGCATCAACATGCAGTGTGTTTAATCAGTAACGAGGAAAATAAATGGTGTGCCCTTCGTAACCTTATGGCTACATGTTTCAGCATACCAAGGGGAACGTCCTTTCAAATATTTCAAATACACTCTACGAAAAATCTTGATGTTGTTTGGAGGTTTGTTCCAAAGACAATTACGTAAATCCGCATGTACTGAATAGCGATACTGTTCAACTCTACTTGATTGTCTTCATGAAAGTATATATTTACCAGAACACCGAGCAGGAAAGATATCAGCAATAATAATAAAATAAGACCCAAAATTACCTCTTCACTTTGATACTTGACAATAGGAACGAGGAAATTTACATTCGAATATGTTGGATTTACTCTCTACCTGGTGCCAAAATGAGAATGTTTCATTTAAAGAATAAAATGACTCCTTCCCATAAACATTTCAAACAGGACACAGTTGTTAAGCCCTTTTCTAAACAGTATGTTGATTAATTATAGTCACAAATGGAGCTTTTTGTACATGCTCTAACTACTTGACCTTTGAATGAACTTGCTGGGATGTCCACTTGCGGAAAACATGCCAGCAGTCTTGAATACGTAAATAAGGCCTAAAGCTGTCTCTCTGCAGGATGATGGAGTACAAATTAAATGGATTGGGAGCAACGGTTGGTTTGTGACTTCGTAGGTGATGTCTTTCTGCCCCGGCGTTGTGTTGACACACAGCTGTGCGCTCGTGAAAGGCAGACCGGCTATTTTTATACAGGTGATCTGTAGATGAACAGTCAAACCAGATTCTTTAATTAGCAGCACATTGTAGCTACTTACTCTCAAGCAGAAGTACATTTTCTGTTAAAGCAACACCAAAAACGTTTCAGTTTTGGTCGATTTTGGCAGCCAGTGGACAAAAGCGGTAGCGTTTCGCCTGAAGGAAGACTCAATTTCCCATGAAGACCAGAGCATGGAGTCATAAAATCCTGATCCGTTGGATTGAAGTACATTTCTGTTTCCAGTGACTGTGTGAAGGATGAATAGTGATGAGGTGATGAGTCTAACTGTGGTGAAACAATGTCAGATGATGATGTTAAAAATAAGAAACGTGACGTATGCCGTAAAGCAGTCAGCACATTTGTAGTTGTTTTGTGTGGCAGGGTTCCTGCCACCCTCCTCAAAGTTGCTTAGTGCCGGTTATTGGGATACGGACCCCCTCGGGCCATGACAGAGGCATCATACACGAAGCTGTAAGTCGATGCATGATCACAAAACGTATGAAAATATTTGATGAAGGTTGAAAAGTTACTTAGTGTTGCTTTAAAACTTTTGTGTTTTGGCTTCATCTTTGTGTAAGAAATAATGCAGAGTAGATGTAACCTGGTAACAACCAAACCATGTTATTTTCTAAAGAAAAAAAAATTGGAATCACAAAAGACATAAACTGATTTGTTTTATCATTTAATAGGAAATAAAATTTTTACAAAAAACACAAACAAGTTAATAATCAAATCTTGTACAATCTTTATCAAAATAGACCCCAAAACTGAGTACGGCAACAACTAAGAAAACACAAAAAAGGCTGATCAGTGCCAGTGTTGGTTCATCATCAGTCACCTCCAGGCAATCGCCATCGTTACAAACAAGATGTTTCTAAAGAACGTTCATCTGAACGAACAAAACAATGAAACATACAAATGGCGTCTCGAAAGTACAAAACACATGTAAGAAATGCTCTGAGAACTCTGGATAACACATGCAATCACTGATATGACATAGTCATTACGAGGGAAAGACACGACTCAATGTGCCCCCCTCCACTTCCTCAATGGAAATTTTCAGTACCTTGCCAGTTCTTGAGTGTTTCAGCACGATTACTGCTTTTACTCTCAACTATGGCTAACATGCGAGTGCAGAGCAGCAGCGCTCTGCGACAAATAACAACAGAAAACCTGCACTTTCAGCAGAAGAAATGAAAGGAGAAATTATGGAATATATATATATCTATATATAGATATATAAACATTTTTTTGACAACTGTCGGCATATGCTGATGCTGAATTCAACGTTGCTTAACAATTAAAAACAAAAAGGACAGAAATACATTCACGTCTTCAACTTTTACCTTAAGTTTGTCTTGCAGCCTTTTGATGATTTCACTGGGACAGCCTAAACGATGGTTTGTCCGTTTATATGTCTAAATCTTACAGAAACCAGCTGAATTCATGTTGGACCACTTAACTCTGAGCAGTTTCCCCGAGGCTAGCAGCGGGGATGAAGTTCTGCATCTCATACGGCATTGCAAACGTTCAAAAGTTAAAGCTCTGCCTGCCGGCACGCAATTTAATTTTTTGGTAAAGCAAAGACAAATCAATAAATTGTACCACGCTGAAACAACGGCTGGTTTCTTAATGGAACCGACTGCCGGAGCCCGCCTTGTACAACCCAAGCCGAGGCCAGACGAGCCTATTTGGGCCACAAAGAAATCCTGGCTTTGCCAAGCAGAGCAAATTTTGGCCCCCGGCCGACACGAAATCTGTTCGCTGTTCATTTACTTTGCGGAGATGATTTTGCCCAGTCGGCCAGATTCGCGTAGCGGACGTCCAATGCCATGCTGTTGCTCCCGTAGGGAATCTGAATATTGGCGTGGGGCTGCGTGCTGCCGCCGACGTCCTGCCGCCTCAGATCCACGCTGGCACCGTTGCTCATGGGGCGAGGAAGCAGGTTGGTGTAAGTGTTTCCCTGGCTCTCTCTCTGGGAATGCATCAGAGGGCTGCTGCCATCCTGTCCAACAGAGATCTGGGGCTCCTGCTTACACTGGAAGCTAGTCCCTCCCACCAGGCCCTTCAGGAAGTCCTCCCCTGCCATCACCTCCAGGAAGGGGTAAGATCCCAGACCCTGGGACCCTTCTGCAGGCGCCGATCCATTGTAGTTGCTGGTGTTGTTCTGGAGTGTGTGGACGGTACCGAAGCCTGGCCACATGTTCTGGAGACCGTGGCTCTGGCCGCCCATTTGGTTGTGGCCGTCAGAGTTAAGATCCTCCCTCGGATGCTGTTGCTGGAACGACAGCTGAGACTCGGACGCGTTCATCATGTTGCCCTGAGCGCCCGTATCCAAACACTGCAAATCCCGCATGGAGAGTTGAGGGAGGCCGCTGTTGTCGCAGCCACCGTGGTCCGGTTTGAGGGAGAATCCCGACGCCCGGTTCGCCTGGTGCTGCCTGCTGCTGCTCGGGTGGTTGCTCATGGACCCGGAGGGGTTCATGGTGACGGTGTCCACCGAGATGTTGTTGGGATTGGCCCAAGAGTTACCGAGATGCACATTGTGAGCCTGGGACAACATCATTGCGCCGGCGGCCTGAGGCGGCGGCTGGTAGGACTGGTTGAATACTGGGGTCTGTTGCTGCATAGTTGGCGGAGTTTGCCTGAGGTACACGCTGCTGAGATCTGGTTAAAAGAAAACGCAGGTTTTTAGTAAGATGGCACTGCGATCTAGAGCTAGATGCTGAACATGAAGTTGTGTTTTAGACTAAACTAATCACCTTTCCTCATGTGAGCCATTGTGCTATGAGGCACCGCCTTGGGTCTTCCCATTGCAAGACCAGCTAGAGAACCGCCTAAAGATGTCAAAGAAAATGCGACAAGCGATTAAAAAACGCAAATCGTTGGGGGTGAAATCTTCTCAGAGGAGTTATTATTACCTGTAATTCCCGATCTCCTGAACAGGTCCTCTATTTTGCGCTTTTTCTCATTGTAGCCATAAGGATCTAAAAGAGACAAAAGGCTTTAGCCGACGAAGAAGCTTTAGTTAACGGAGACGGTGTCTCATCGGAGCTCAGGGCTCACCTTTGTTTTCGGGCAGATATCTAAAATCCATCGGCTCGCTGACTTCCTGATCGGAGGGTCGGCGCAGCTGCATGTGCACGGTGATGGAGTCGGTGATGTTGGTGTTGTAGTACTGCGGGGTCTTGAACACAATCGCCACCTGCCGATGAACGTCGGCCTGGGAAAAGGAGCCCCTGGCCTCCCATCCGTTAGAGGAGAAAAACCTCACCTCGATGTCATCTGTTGGGAAGAAAGATGATGGGATGACGGGACGATGGAAGCAACACATGCGGTTTCACAAAATGTAAAGCTCTGGAACTAAAGCAACGTTTAAATTGTGTCAAAACTACCTGTAATTTCTAGGAAAGTTCAGATAACTAGTCGGTACATTCCCTGTTGGTTCTGGGACAAGATACAGAAATAAGGCCAGTAAAAAATAATTAAACTCTGGGTGGATTCTGGAAAGTAACCAGTAAGTTTAGAAAACAGTAAAAGGAATAATCGGGAATATATGCTCAGTAAACAAATCCTCTGGTTTCTGGAAAGTAACCTGTATTTTTTTTAAATGTAGTCACTAATTCTGGGGTTTATTTGTTGATGTAACTCGTAAGTTTTAAGCCTGCAATCCTTATTTTCTGTAGGTTTCAGCTGCGACCTCCATGTTCTGTAAAGCTAACCGTTACATTGACGGTACATCCTGGAAGTAAGCTGCAAGTTCGTGGGCAAGAACTAGTCTATGGACCTTTCTAATAACTAGTAAAATTGCAGGAAGTAACGCGTTAGTTCCTCAAAACAAGTAGAAAGTGACTTGTAAGTTCATGACACAAACTAGAAGGGGACCAGATAGTCAAACGTATTTTTACAGAATATAACCTACAGGCTCCAAGAAAACTCCTTAAAGCAACTTATCAGCACAAGAGATTCATCTGTAAGCTCCAGGAAAGTTCAGGCCGGTATGAATTACTATTGCAGACTATATTTAAGTATTTGGATCAAAATGAAGAGCAAAATGAAAACAGTGGATGAGAGATGCATGTAGAGAAACCAAAAAAAAAATAAAAATTACAATGCAAATTAGGGCAGAAATAAATTACGGTGATGGTTTGTACCTTTCTGTACTTTGTCACACAGCAGGAAGATCTCATCGCCTCCTTTAACACTTCCACTGTTCCTGTTGACCCGACAGATCCTCAGCTCAGCTGTGTTTGGGGCTCCTAAATAACATGTAGGCATCAAATGTTAACATGCAATAGAAAGGTTTGCACGAACGGCTGTTTTATTAGTTGATCTTGTCGTGCTTGTGCACTTTGAGGCAAAAGCAACGGAGCGTTCAGGGCTCAGATCTCAGCAAGTCGAGTCACATGTCAGTGGTCTGCCTTCACTGGAGGAAGTGCTCCTTGGCAACGCTGTTGTCTGTTTAGAGGAACTTCCTCTTTCTGTATGTGAAACTACGTTGAGAAAAACATAAAACCGACTGGACAAGTAAACACGGATTTCGAGACAAACGCTTTAGGTGCAGCTTGTTGCAAGTCTCAAGTGTTTTAGTGCAGCATTATTATCCGAATGCAAGTCTAGATAAGTGTGTGAACGCAAGGAAATACTTGGATTGACCTTAAATCAGCTTCAGCTATCAGGTTAAGCCTACTTTGTGCGATAATTTGCATTTCCCTAAAACGCTGAGCGCACTCACGGTTGTCGTAGATGGGGTTGGTGACGATGGGGTTGAGTCGTCGGGTGTAGTGGCCGTTCTCGTCCTGCAGGAAAACCTGGATACACAGGCGGACCACGTTCAAGTCGTACTCCTCGGTCTGCATCAGCTGCTCTTTGGGCACTGGGGGGGTAGGAGGGGTCACACAAGATTAGCGATTAGCCAGAAACGATAGAAAATTGACTGAGTCTTAAATAACCTGCAAGAAGATCAAGGAATGGAACGGATTGTGGTTCTCAACCATTTTAGGTTCAACAAAACCAGTAAGTTCTGGGTTAGGTAAAGAAACCAACTTGTTAGTCGCTTAAAATTTCGTTTTGACCCTTTGGTTTCCATTAATTAAAGTAACGTTTTAAGAAAACAAAATGTGGACTACATTAAGACTGAAATAACAATAAAAACAATTACGTTAAAATAACCATGAACTTCATGGAGAGTAATCTTGGATCTCTGCTAAAGTGATCAGTAACTCCATTGCAAATAAAGGCCATGCGCCATAAAAGTTATGTTTTACTCTCCGACTTTGACACACAAGAATTACTTCTAGTTCAATGAAAATAAAGTAATTTTCAAGTTCTGCAATAAAAATGTATAGGTTTTGTTAAATTAACCTCAAGGTCGGGATGATGAGTAAAATTAATAGAAAAGTAAAATTACTTTCTGGGAAGGTTTCCTTTACGTTTTGGATAAAATAAAGTAACCGGTAAGTTCTGGTTAGGCGACGCTAAATTTACCTGTTCTGTGAGTTTAAGAAAACAACTTGTAACTTTTAGAAAAGTATTTAAGTATGAAGCCTAAAATCCTAAAGTTTAAGGAACACAAAAGCATCCTGTAAGTTTTGGGTAGCTGCTGCAACATCACCGTTAACTTCCCAGAAAATAAAGTGTTTGTTTTGTTAAAAATAAATATACATTTTGACAAAAATTCTGCATAATGAAAATAAAATTAAAAAAATTAAGAAATGCTTTTGCACATTTTACTTAAGTTGAAGAGATTAACCTGATATTTCTGGTTATTTATCATTTAATGTATTAAGATAATTTAATGCAATTTAATTTCCCTTTGGGATAAGTACAGTACAGTACTTTTGATTGTTGGATTGATCGGATTCATACCCCTGATAGTTAGCTGCAGTTTTACCTTAAATCTAACCAATTATTTGATAATTATCTACATTTCTGCAGCTATTAGACGGAGGTTAATGGGTTATTTATTAGAATAGTCCTCAAAATGACCAGCATATCTTACGTGTGATGATTTTTGTTTTGTTTTTCCATATGATTTTAGTCTGTGGAGGTTTTATCTTTGCATGTTGTATGAAACATGGTTGTTTCAGACAGTAAACACATATGTATCCTGCATAAAAAACAACGATGATGTTAGAGCGATGCAAAATTTCAGATGCATCACTCATCAGATCAAATGTACCTTGTGTTTGGATCCAGCACGTTTCACAAACCCCTTTTTTTTCCTCTCTTTTTCTAGCTTGCTCAGCCTACGTCGTCTGCCGCACACACGCCATCACTCACACACACACATATCTTACACGCGAGCGTCACACATCCGCCCCCGCGGTCGACGCACACCTTGAGGGGAGAGCTCTCACTGAGAGACGCCCACGCGCCGACACCGACATCAGGCTTTCACATCTGCCCACCTCCTCTTCCTCCACCTCTCAATTTCTATCTCGAGACGAGGCCATCCCCGCCCACCGCCCACCGCCCGTCGCTGTGGCGACGGCGTACGACGTCACACTCAAGAGTGGAAAAGAAGTGTCGGCGTGACACGGAGAGCGAACGACGAGGCTCCCTGCAAGAGTGACCACGGTGGCTGTTGACGTGTGTGAAAGTGGTGGGACACGTCTGTTTCTTCAAAGTCTTTCTAGATTTTTTCTAGATTCCTGCGCTACACTAACAAGTGAGCGCTGTGGAAGTTTTACGGTGCTAAGCAGAGCTCTTTGTTTTTCTGTTTTACTCATTTCGACGTTGATCTGATTGCGTTCAAGCCTCCTTCGCTTAAAACCACACCTAAAGGATGGCTTGAAGATTTAACCTTTGATTCAAGGCTCTTCTTGTTAACGGACCTCCCAGTTTATCCTTACACTTTAGGTCAAACCTTGATCCGACCGCTTGAAGAACCCCCTTTGACATTACCAGACTACTGAGGCTTGCAGATGTTTGCAGCTTTTACTGTCGGATTTTGAAAAACAGTGACAGGAGGCACAGGGATTCTGTCATTGATCTCTCCTGCTGCGTTGCGATCGCTGTCCCCTGGATGACCCTCTTCTAAGCTTCTGCTGCACTTGACCTCATATATTTGAATCATGACTACTTTTAGATAACAGAGGACTTAAAAACAGCGAGGCGGTCAGGTCTTGCAGCTGCAAGGAGGAGCCCAGAGGTGACCGTTTTGGTCATCTATGTCTTATGGGTCGTTCGGATTGGACAAAAACAGTTTTGGATTGAATGCATCGAAACAACCCCAGGTTTAGTGGTCTTCTGCAATTGCAAACAGATCTGTGGAGTCATATATGAAGTTCCTGGGTTATTTTTGCCATTTCCCTGCTCCAACCTTGCACAGAGTTTGCACAGAAGATTGTGAGAGGTCTGAAATGTGTGTAGAATTCATCTAAAATGTGAAAAATGATCATTTAAACCTTCCCAGACTGATCGACAGCAACATTTGCTTCCATAAAACAGGAATGTACTGACACACCTCCGTATGCAGCAAAAAACTACAAAAAGCTGCCATGCTGTATGATTGAGAGGTTGGCATCTCGTAAGATGTTGGTAAATCAACTTGCTGTAGTTTGATGTATATTGAAACTATGAGAAGAAGCTTTAATGCATTCACGCTGACTATTTTAGACGTACGCTTCGGATCATTATGCAAAAACTTAAAGGCTCCAAATGCAACCCCTCAAAGTTAGAAGTTTTATTGTTGAACGTCCAGAGTTTATGTAGCATTTAGGCTTTAAAAGGGATGCTTTTCCACATGCAATATTTCCTGGATATGTTTAACGCGATACGTTTGGACAAAGGTTGAACAGCAGTCTGACATAAGCCGTCGCAGCAGCTCAGCTTTTTTGTTTTGTCTGCAGATTTCATGTCAGGTCATTTGGGTTTGTGTGCTTGTAGGTGGCAGACACACACAGTAAAGAAACCAAAGGAGGGAGAAATTAAATTCGATGGAACTACAGACGGAACATGCCGGGCCGATCTGAATGCTCTCACGAGTCTTGGTGTGCCGCGGCGGCGACGGACGGACAGGTGCGCTAAAAGTGGGTCGTAGGTGGCTGCAGTGGGGACTGCGTGTGTGCGCGGTGGAAAAGAAAGCGGCGCTGCTCTCGGCCGACGACCTGGGTTTGCATGAAGTTTGCAACCAAGTCTTACGGAGCTGATGTCGAGGCGGGGTGGGAGGGGGGTGACAGACGGGGAGGGGGCAACGTGGATAGGGAGGGTGTTAGTTCGCTGTGGGGCACAAGTGGTGAGCGTGACTGTGGGAGCCGACTGTGAGAGCGAGAAAATAAGAGTAGGCAGGTGCCAAGGCTTACCACAAAAACTGTCTCCACTGCATGACTCACAAATTCTCCACCTTTTAGGATATGCGACTTTGAGGCGACCATCACAGGGACGTACGCAACGGCAGCATCACTCATGGTACCGAACATGAGCTCCTAATCAGCACATCTATGAGGGAAATATGAATAATTGGGAGAGTTTTTAAAGCAGCTTCCGTGTCTTTCCTCCTGATGCGCCCCTCTAGCCTCACCAACCACCCAAAACCTCTGGACGGTTGGTAGGCTAGCGTTGTATGCCATCACTTGCAGCAAAACACAGAGATTTTCTTTGTCTTTATCGGGTTACGCCTCATATTCATCAATCCTCTCTAATCCATGATAATCCATTAGATCTAAACTAATTCTGATTTGATATTTTGCAACATTTCAACAGCAGAATTGGTAGAGTCTGCAGCCTGGCTTTTAACTATATTTTAATGTACTGTATATAGACATTAAAAATGCAAGATATGGTTTGTTTTTTTTATATGTTTTTCACAATATAATTATTCTAAAAGTACAAATGGTTTTTAACATTTATTTACTACAAATGACTCTAAAGAAAGGTTTGGCACTTTGAACCCAAACATAGAAACACTATTCTTTGAAAGTTCCTTATAGTAGATATTTATTAAATTACTTGTCCTCTTCTTCTTTTTAAAGATAATGTAATGTTAGTAGCTCTAAATGAGTTTTATTAGTTGGATTGAGAGAAAAACAATTACTCTTGAGATGCCAAGGTTGCATTGAACCCCGATTTAGAAGAAATATATCTAAATTTTATTTAAATCCAAACGTCTCCGTGTTTATTTTCAAGGAAATTCACACAAATTAACCATAAAATGCATTATTATCCCATCCTGACTAACTGGAAAGGCCAATATGAATTTATTTATAAGTTATCAGCCAATGTTAGTTGTTTTTTAACAACCGATATTTTTTCCGTGTTGTTGCTTTTTGCGTTTATTTAGAACAGGGGTCACATGGTATTTATTGAATTTAATTAAAGGACCGAGGCAATAAGCAGAGGTGTTTTCTTTTCTTTTTCAAGGTGTCATAAATAGAGAGAACTAGAATATCGATAAAAATATTGTTTATTGGCCACAACTGTGATACTAATATCAGATATCGGTATTGGCTTAATCCTTATCATCTTGAGCTACAATTGTTATAATGATAAAAGCAACATTGAGAAACACAAATACCGCTCTAGAAAAAATAAATACCAATTGAATATCGGCTTCTTTAATAGTTATATAAAGAAGTGTGATTTTTATCTGGATAAGTAGCCGTATTTAATCATGTTTGTTGTATTTATCAATATTCTAAAGAAACAATGGGGTGGAAAAAAAGCAAAGATAACAATTCAAACAGTTTATGGTGTTTTCAAGCAACAATATTGTTTAATTTACTTATTTATTTATTTATTAGGGTAATAATAAACAATACGATACACGCCCAATCCTAATAGGAAACAAAAATGTAAACAATCAACAAAAGAAATGGATGTCTATAATAGGTGTATGTATCATAAAACATTAGACTATAGCAGCAATTAAACTTTAATCTTAGTTGGTAAAGTGACCAGATGGCGTTTGTAGCAACATTCATTAGTTTCCGATAACTAATAACCTGATTTCAAGGCCGATTCCTGACTTTCACCACAGGTGTGAACATGAGCAGGTGCGCCACCACACATCCAAACCGGACCGACGACGTGTTCGAAAAGCATCAAAGAAACAAATGACTGCATGACACCAGGACCCGGTGCCATCCTGAGTGTCGTTTGTGTCATCGTGAGGCGCGCGATTTAAGTTTCTCGTTAAGATGAACCTAACCCAGCACAGATATAAGAGTTATAGGTGAAAATAGGAGCCCAGGTGAAGGTTAATGAAAAACCGCCGATCTACTGTGGGTCGCTTGGTGTGGATAAACGGGTCAGCGGGTTTGTGTACGAGCATTACGATGGAAAAGCGCGTGTGTCGGGCACGGGGGGGGGCTGTCATATCTGGCCATGACACAGGAAGCAGCTGAGTTTCAAAGCAGAAGTGAACTGCTTTAGGAGGCAGGTCGTGGTTCGAGCTTCGCAGATGTTAAGTCAAGGGCCAATCACCGCTCCGAAATACATTCCTGAACCACGTTTCCCTGATTATTCCAACTGGAATGACTTTTAAAATCAAGAATAGATCAACATTTGTGTGGATCTTGGTTTAAAATTTTTCCAACGGACAGTGTAGCAACTGTAGAGCACGGTGGCGGCAGTATTAAGCTTAGATATATGCTAATGGGATAAAATACACCCAAAAATTGACTTGCTTATGCTGAGGGTCTTTTTTTTTTTGAAGGATTTTATGAAGTCTTATTATGGTTAAAAAATAAAACTACAGCAGTTTGAGCTCAAATTCGCATTTAGTTGATTGAATATCGAAGACGATAAGGTGTTAGGTGACACTTAGCCAGATGTTAGAGGAGGTCTGTGGAGGTTTAGTCGGGAACAAAAGCATTAATTTAAACACAGTTCCTGCTTTAAAATATACATTGCATTTTTTTTTTTTCACTGCATGTTCGAGAAATCGGATAGTTAACAAATAAAGTCCAAAGAGATAGTGACAACATTTATAAATTTGATAAACGGCCGACACCGTCTGCTGGAACTGCTTTTTATCGCCTCTCTACCTTTAAAGAGATAGCTCTGTTTTTGTTTAAATGTTTGGATCAATACTTTTATTGCCCGACAGAGATTTATTCTAATCATCTTAGCTTTCAATCTTAGTCAGGAAAAAAACAACAAGAAAAAAACAATAAAGATGTGATCAGAGTTGGACAAAAGGGTTTCGTTTATATTACATTATGTGTCACAGTTTCAGACGTTTTAGGAGCTGCGATCCACAGACACCAGGTGTGAAGTTTATCAGGCTTAAACATGCGATGAATCAAAAAGCACATATTAAATGTGCAAAAACGCTTAAAGCACATGTGTCATCACTAAACCTGAACAGAAGTAGTCGTGTTTTACAGACCTGTAAAGCTCCCTAGCCCCACATTTATCATCATCTCAGAGCTGGGGAAGCCCCTCGCTTTAACCCTCCCTCGTCTAATGAATTCTGCATTCCCAGCTCTCACGTGGCCTCCCGCACTGATCTGAATTGAGCAACTGTGACCAAGAATGGGGAAGTAAGCGTCGACGCCTGTTTGTACACGGGAACTGCGTCTGCCTGGGAGGACCGCAGAATGAAAGCACACGATAGGAAATGGCTACAGTGTAGATAGCGCGGCGGCCGGATCTTCGAACTCGCTGGCAGGGAAAAAAAACAATAAATCTGCTCGCTTGCCTGAGAACTGGGTCAACCGATATGTGAAAACATTTCTGGTGAATTGTTTTGAATCTACTGCCGAGTAGCGAGAGCAGGAAAACCAGAGAGTGTTGACCAGAAGAGCTCAAAGATTCAGGCTTAGCTTTGCAGATAAAAAAAATAAAAAAAGGTTTAAGGATTGTTACGCTGGGGAGGAAGCATTTCTGAAACTAACTGATGAAACACGGGGTTTTAGGAGGACACGTTGCAACAGCAGCTAGACTAACTTTTCATATTTGTGGCAGCTTTGAGTTAAACAGGTTTGTGGGAGTAAGTACAGAAAAGATTAAGTAAGTAACATGAAGATTACTGAGGTAAATGCATCTTTATTTCTCAGGAAAACATACAACAAAATGCAAAAGCTGGGTATGAAAAACTTAGAAGGAACTATTTTTAGCAACAACTACCTATCGCGTGCTCTCTGACTTCCTCTGTCCTTTAAAATCGCTACAGATGCCTTTGGGTCGACTCTTCCCTTCAACATGGCTTCTGGTTAGCAGACATTTGCGTTTGCTTAACTCCTCCGAAGCTTCGGAATCGGACAGCCCAAAGCAACAGCCCTCCACTACCGTGCTTGTTAATCACTTTCCTAACTGGTCTGTCGTGAGCGATTAGCATCAGCCTGCTAACCGAAGGCTGGGGGACCTAAAAAGCAGCGTGTGGCCCTTTCACCATTTCTTTGACCACAGTCTAGCGTTACATTTCGAAATATCTTTTATAAACGCTAGAATAAGCGGGACCTTAATTCGATTCAGTTTATTTATATATTGGCGATTAAAAAATTATTCGTCTAATATAACCCGAATGTAAAAGGAACAAAACTGTTAAAAGTCATTGATGATGTCTTAACTTATAATAATTAAGTAATCTAAGCAGCAGATTTCCCTCCTAGATTGTACGGAAGCCATAAAAGTGATGCAGTTTTCACCACAAAGCTTTTCCAATTTGGCTATAATCAACTTTGTAACTTGTTTTGGTCCTTTTTTAGTTAAAATGCTTAAAACCGATCTGACTTATTCAGGCCAACATCTAAAACTAGATAAAACAAAGATTGAAGTTATGTTTTGAAGGTTTACAAATTGGACTCCGACTGTAAAACTTTAAACTGGTTTTTAAACCACTGAAACTCCTTTAGGACTTTGTTGAACAGTTTGTTCATCTTACCTCTTTCGATTTTGATATTTTTTTATTTGTTTGCAATAGCTAAACGGCAAACAGCCAAAACTGTTTCTGAATTTCTGAACCATGAAACTTTAATTAGAACGCTAACTGATCAGGCTAACTACTATTAGCACAAAATCTATTTTAATCCCTTTTAAGATTTCAAACACTGTAGCAACACTCAAATAGAAGTATGACAGTGGCTAATTAAATAATTAGGAATCTATTATTCCTGCAGCGACCATTTTGGATCTTGAAGCTAAATAAAAACAAACAACTCCACTCCAGATTTCTAGCGTTAGATATGTTTTTTTTTTAAATCTGGAAATAAGAATTTCTTTATTATTTTATATTAATTCGTCTATGGTCAGGAGAGAGAAGTTGTCCCGTACCAACCACAGGCTAACAACCAAAGTTTTTTTTTTAACTTATTAATTCATGATAAAACCTTGTTGAACATTTTAACTTGAGCTCTAACAACTCTGTCAAACAGAACCAAGGACAGATGTGAAACGTAGCCAAGATGTAAAATCCCAAACTCTTTACCTGGTGAAATAAATGTTGAAAACTTTATTTTATAGGAGATCATTTGACTCCAAACCCAAAATCCAAAGAGCCTGGAAAAACCGCGTCGCCGTTAGTTTTTGGAAAAGTAAGAAGCGAAAGTGAAACAACCGTGTCGTGGAGCTATTTCAAGGATGGGATGAAGATGACTCGGATTCTCAGAAGTGAGTTCTTGACTACAGGAGGGTAGTTTTTAAGACATTCTGGACACTATTAGACCCCCAAGTGCAACGTAACAGGATCTATTATTGTCTGGATCAACAGTCTACACCTCAGAGCTGACCTTTGACATGCATTTAACTACTTCCATCAAAGAAAGAACAAAAAAAAAAACATTCAAACATTGATGTTTTTGTTTTTTATTAACTCTACTCTTTAAATTAATATCTAGTTCTCCAATAAGGTTTTTGTGTGTATTTTCTAGACACACACACACAGCAGTTTCACTTTCTACAAGAGTGTTTTCTCGAAACTTGGTTCTTGAATCAAAACATCCAGAACCTCTTGTGGACTGTAACTCAAGAGTCCCTATCCAGATCTTTTAAACTGCGGCAAAAAAACAAGATCCGCGCCACAATAACGTGTTTCGTCTCTTTCGGTGAGGCAATCCAGAGCTGAGAAAACCGATCTGTCTATGTGTTTTACAAACACATTTCCTCATTGTTTTTCCTCCTCCCTTCACATTTAAACCCTTTCTGTACACTTTACGTTAACTTTTATTAAGAGTTTAATAGCTTTACTTGTTGAGATGTTCTGCGCATTTATTAGACATGGAACCTTCTCTGTCATTGGTGTTAGTTGTCATAGTTGTTGTTGTTGTTTCATCGCTAAATAGAAATCGTGGAAACTGGATCTCAATAGCCTTAAATTTGTTTCAAATATGTGCATTCAGACATATTTTTTTTATTAGCAGTTAAAGCGTTTTATTCCTAAGGAATAAATAAGTATTTGTGTTGCGTTTTATTTTGTGCAGAGAAACGCGAAAAAGAAAGTTTGAGAAAGCGTAGAGAGACGACTCACCGTTGAAGGGGTTGATTCCACGCGCGGTCCGCTGAACGATGGCATCCTTTACTTCCCTCCTCCTCACACACTGGATCCCCAGGTTCTGGAAACTGACAAACACATGGTGATTAATACAGAGATGCTGCAACATCTAGATTCAGAAAAAAGAAAACAGCCAATATATATATATATATATATATATACAAAACAAAACAATGCTGTTGTGTTTAAAAGTCAAAGAAAGCCGTGATGCAAATGGTCTCGCCCGTCCGGTCGGGGTCTCACGTTTCTACTAATATTCCACACATATTCAAATGTTCAACAGGGATTTCTACCCGTTGCACCCACTGACCAGCAGGAGTTGGAGATTAGTTTTATAAAAGCGGACTCAGGGGTGGATATACAAATGTTCTTTTACGCGCTCAGGGCTCCTGACTCATTCACACTCTCACAAACACGCTCCAGTACTCGCACACAAACTTTGTTGTCTCTCTGTGAAGCACGGCAGCTCGGGGTGATGTCACCCGGGGAATTCCCACGTTGCCACGGGTTTGATAAATATGCTTTTTTGTTTTTTATTGCGTGCGTGCGTGTCGAAATTTGTGTCCGCCGTGTAATCTGCAGTGCGCGTTTGTTTTGATACAGCTTAGAGGTTGTCGGTTTTTTAACACTCGGAGCGCCTCAAAGAGAGTAACTCAGGAGGTGGGGGTGGGGGGTGGGGGGCAATTTGTTTACACAACGCCAAAGAGAAAGTGATTTGTTCCTGCGACCGAGACTCTGCAGCGACAAGTGTTCAGGAGCTCGGAGGTGAACTCACGCTATCACTCTGCGGTCGGGGCCGAACTCGGCCTCGTAGAATCCGTCTCTGCAGTCCTTCCCCACCAGGTCATGCGGATGCGGTCGGTAGGGCTCGTTCTTTGTCACTAGGTAAACGCGTACCTTCCCCTTACCGCAGTGGTTCAGGATCTGTGGAGAGAGTGGGACAAAATGAGCTCGACTTCCTGTAACGTTAAAATAAATAAATAAACGGACGTAGCGGTGGATTTCCCCCCCCCCACCGACCTGTAGACTGGGGTAAGTCCTGTTGTTGTCGGAGCTCTTCTCGCCGGGGATGCTCCCGGCAGAGCGGCCCTCACACTTGTACCTGAAGCGCATCCCCCTCTGCTTGGGCTGCTCGAAGATCTGGATGGAAGGCTCAGGCACTGAAACGAGGAGACAGGACAAGATATCAGAATTATTGTTTCCTTTTTCCTGACTTGATCCACATTTTTTTTTTTTTATCATGCAACTGTGCTATGTTGGGAGATTGTGATGAAGACTGAACTGATTTCTACACATTTCCAGAGTTTTTATAGCATTGATAAAAAGATAGACGGATGAAGATAACTTTAGGAGAATAGTTAAGGACAATCGTCACGATTTTCACAACTCTCTCCATGAGTTCAGGAGCGGGAACCGAGGGAGGTGAAAATTAATGTATTATTCGCATGCAGAATGTGAATAATACGACATATCAATCTATGAAACAATGCATGCCCATCTGTTCCTGGTGATTACAAACATTGCAAAGCCTGATATTAATTATATTTCTTCTAAAACAAAAATCACAAATAACAGTTGAGCACAGAGGAGTTGAAAGCGATGCTTCGTGGATGCAGAGCAGGACCAGAGAGCAAAGAAAGAAGAAGTTTGAATCATGGCTTCCACCTGAAAGCAGCCGAGGCGGATTAGCCGAGCTTCCCCAGAACTCATCGTGTCAGCCAGGATGTTTTACTCTGTAACATAATCTCTGCTGATATTAACCAGGTCACAAGACTATCATAGAGCAACTGTCTTTAGTCAGAGGCCTATATGACTTGTTGTCACTGGCTGCTAGAGGAGATCAGCATCACCATCCACCTTGTCCGACATACGTCAAAACAAGATTTAACGTTCCGTTTAGGATGAATTCAGTCTTGCTGAATTTTTATCAAACCCGGACGACAGTTTCTTTGACAGGTTAAAATTTGGATTACATTTGTAGATTGAAACCTGAAGGTTTGAACTCACTTGTATTTTAAGGTTAGAGAATCACTGTGACAGGTTACAACAGGAAAACATGGCTGCACACATATTACATTCCTGTTGGATGCTTCAGACTTGCAGGGAGGGACAGACGAGTTTTTGTAAATATGACACAGGTAATCAAAGATAACAAAAGTTACTATTAACACTCCCTGATTTTGTAAGGTTTTGCAATTTTGGATGGAGTTACATATGTTCACCACCACTTTTGCAGACTACGTTAAACAACTGGGCGTCTTTGCAGCTGCAAATACAAAACAAAAAAAGCGGATCTCACGAAATGAATCCAACCTCCTGCGTTTTGAAAAAAACAGCATTTCTGATTCTTCTGCTTTTCACAAAACTAGCTGCACATGACACCCGTGTGAGAGAGGAACCAAAACTGATCTGGGAAGCATTTTATTTTTATTTTTTTCTGTCCCTCAGTTTTCCAACCATCTTAGCGAGATGCTGAAAGCGTGGTATGAAATGACAGCAGAGGAACAATCCCCACCAGCCGAATCAGAAGGTTTTCTGATATGAAACGACACGCAAACGACAAATCAAGTAAAAAAAGCGACGGCCTGAGCAAAGCATCTGGGCTAGTGGTCCACAGGTTCACAGCTGATCCTGCATCTTATTAAAGCAGTTTTACCAAAAATATCTGGGCCAACTCAAAAAATAAGCAGAGAGATAGAGGAAAAAAAAACAACCACAACTGACCATGCATGCTACAGGCATAGTGTCTGAAAAAAAGAATCCCTACCAGTATAGAAAAAGAGGAAGTGAAATAAAACCGCATAAATAAATAATATATACATATATATATATATATATATATATATATATATATATATATATATATATATATATATATATATATATATATATATGTGTATATGTTTTGAGGGGGGAAAGCAGTTTTTTTAAAAGATAAATAGAAGACAAAAGCAATGATAATTCTAGTGGAAATTGCCTTACTCATGTGTGCATCATCCTCTAGCATGGAGGGCATTAGAGCTGAGAAAGGGAAATGTGACATTTAGGAACAGATTTATAAACACCTCACAAATGTGGCCTAGATTGCATCAGTTTCAAACCAAACAACCCTGCAGTGTTTGTCCAAGAATATCCAGATTGCAACAGATTAGGATAATACACAGTAGAAATGATGTCTACTTGTTATTAGTTACACTTTAGCTTGTTTGTTTTTTGGTGTGCCTTCATGGCCACAAAACATATTTTGCAGGTTCTGGTCGTGTAGTGGGTAAAAAACCCGGATGGTACTCACCGTCCATGGTGTGCTCGGCTCCCCACTTTGGTGTCGCGTTCCGGGCTGAATGAGCGACGGTGAGTCGCTCTAGCAGGTTTGTTTTTAAGCGGAAGGTCTGATGGGAGGGGCGAGCGGAATTCCCCCTGCGTCACTGGCCGCGCCCCTTTCCGAACGGACCAATCAGGGAGCTGGAGATGAACAGCCAATAGGGTGAAAGAAATCTCGGAAGGCGTTGTGAGCATAGGCATAATAAAGACTTTAATCTTTATCATTTCTAGGGTTTATTAAGCACTTCCGCGTTGCTTAGCAGCTTTTAGTCATGTAAAATTTATTTAAAATTTATTTTAAACGCTTTGAAACACTGTGTAGACTCAGATATAATTTAATCTCTGTTAACTAGGAGGATAAACACATTACATTTTGAAATGAGTATATTACAAATTTCCAATACATAAAAATCGACTCAATGAAAAGTATGATTAATGGTAAAGGTTATTTTCTAAACGCACTTTTATTTCTCACAAGGCATATTAGAATATTTTGACAAATATGACTGTATATATATATATATATATATATATATAAGTATAATATTTCCAGTTACTTTAAATTGGTTTAAAATTTAAAAACACAGCAGACAAGTTAGGGAAAAAAACTTAAATCTCTAACATTTGGATATACACAAGGTGACACAAATCTAACTAAAGCAGAACAAGGAAAAGGAGAGTAATCCTTAAAAAATACAACATACCCTAAGACAAGAAATGGATATGCAAAACTCAGCCTTTATGAATAGGTTAGTATACACCGCCCACCATATCATTGTCTAATATTTATTTACACAGGTGTATCGCATTTAGTTTTTGCATTACTATTATAAAGTTACAAAACTGAGTAAAAACAAAGGAGAGTACAAAAAAATAAAATAAAATCTCCAAGAGCTGCACAGAGAATCTGCATAGATCAGCTCAAGTTGGAGGTTGTGTACTCTGCAAATCTAGTGAGGTGATACCAAAACTTAAATGTTTACGCAAATGAATTGTGCAATACTAACCAAGTCAAGAGCAAAACAACTAGAGCCTTTCAAAAGGATGCCGGTTAATTTATGGATAGACCTCTTAAGATGTCGCAGAAGTATTTATACAAGAACCAGGTTCAATGTCTATAACAGGATAACAGAAATGTACAAAGCTATAACTAGATGTCTTACATTAAATACTGATGTTACAATGGCCTAGTCAAAGTCCAGTCCTAAATCGGTGTCAGGAGTTACAATTCACAGTTTGAGCAATTTTGTATTCTGTTAAAAACAACCACTTTACTATGTTTCAAGAAAAAGGGAATTAATATATATATATATATTAAAATGAACTGAAAGAAATTTTATATACATTTAAAAAATCGCACAGCAAAAAAAAAAAAAAAAAAACTGTGAACAAAAAAACTTTCGGTCTGAACCTCTGTTGGGTGTTTAAAATTTTCTATTAAAGCCACTTTTTATTTACGTGCTTCTTTGTACGTGCTGCTTCCTCCTTATATGGTCAGACAGTCATAAACAGGAGAAGCAAAAGAGGTGAATTAGTAGTGCTTTCCAAAAAATGATGCTTTCAAGATATCAGTATGATTCTCTAATATTTAACAGCTGTAATGCAACACAAGGCCAAATAAACGCAAAGCCAGACTGTTTTTTAAAGGGGTTTAATGGATGAATGATTCATTTAAAGGAAGTGGTAAACGCATACAAAAATACCCTTTCAATACATTTTAGAAAACATCTAAATGACTTGTGTTAAATGTTTCTGAACAGCAGAAATGAGTGTCCGAAACAGAGTGGTGCAGATATTGTTCAAAAAAAAAAAGACCTAGCTGCTATGAATGCTATTAAAACAAAAGATCACATGGTACAAATATGCATATATAAATAATGTGATAAGAAAAACCCCCATTATGAAGATAGATGCCTTTTGAGGAAAAAATAAAATAAAAAGATAAAGGGCCATCTGTACATTTTAGTTTGGGAAACTGAATCTGGCAAACAAAGCATTAATGAAGAAAGAGTGCCTCAGTAGTAGCATCCCTCCAGACGTACATCAAAACAAAAAGCAACTCAGATTCTACACGGTGGGTTGGGGGAAGATGGACGCATCTCCTGACACTGGATGCTCTCCCATCAACTCCCCAACACGATCTGTGAACCCGGGAGATGTCTTCTAAGAACCTCCACAGGAGGCGCAAAAGGGGGGGGGGGGTTAGCACCCGCGAAACGAAGGGAATATTCTCCATCTCGCGCGTCAACGCAGCCACCTTTAAATGCTTGCTCACATCCAGCCACACACGCCTGCATACACACAAACAAAATTCATCCAAAAAACAAAACGATTCAAACCACTTTTTTTTTTTGTTTGTTTTTAAACCACAAAAAACACCAAAGACTTGCAATCGAGGCTCTGTTTGATCCGAAAGTTGTTTTTTCTTCTTCTTTACAGCGAGAGTTAGCCGAAGGGGAGGAGGAGAGTTCGGATGAGTAACGACGGGTAACGAAACCTATCTCACCTGCCGACCTGAACGCAGACGACTACCCGAACGAGCGGAACACCGGGGACAGAGACGCGGCGCGCACAGTGTTCTGGCATCGTTCTTCTGGGATGCGACACAGAAAATAAACAAAAAAACAAACAAACAAAAAAAAACCAAAAAAAAAAAACATTCCCACTCCTGTTGTCTTAGCAGCTCGTGAGGAGCAACGGAAGGCAGCGGCTACTGACTGCGAACCCAGAACTAACGTGGGAGAGTCCAGGTTAGCCGATCATTAGGAGCCGCGTATCGAAAACCAAGCAAATCTCCAAATGAACGCAGCCTGCGAATGTATCCGAAGTCCTACGGCGACTACAAAAAGATCCAGGGATGGAGACGAGTTGTTACAAGCAGTAAAAAAACAAAACAAAAAATAAATTTTTTTGAACTTTTTCTTTTTTTTTTATAGATAAAACTACAATAGAATAATCAAAAGACTTGATGATCTTTTGGTTTTTTTTTTGTTGGTTTTTTTTAAGACAAAAAGTATGTACATCAACATTTACAGTTCAAGAATCTGTGTGGAGGAAATCTGGGAGAAAGACCAAAGATCGGCTCTCTCTCTCCGGCAGAGGGAATAAGAAGCGCCTATTCTTTTTAAAACATCATCTGGAAGGAAAGAAGGAATATGACATGAAGAACAGCTCATCTCCCATTTTTTTAAACAGATGTAACAGGAAGGAGTAAAAAACCGCTGCTGTAGCTCTGGTGTCATGTCTCTGTGACCGAGTGGGACAGCGCCGACCACGGGAAGAGAAATCTGTAATCTCTGAAAGATCTGATCTGAGCTGAGGTTTCTGTCCGGCTGCGTCACGGTTGGACACAGACCGACCTGAAAACGCCCCACCCCCCACGTCTGGAGTCGTCGCTGTTCTGTGCTCGGTTTGACCGCGGAGGCCCACTGCTGCGAGGGTACGGATGCCGTCCGTTCAGGCGATGTGAATCCGGGCCTTCTCCGTCTCCTTCAGCCGCTTGGCCTGCTCCTCCACAGACGGAGAGTGGGGTCTCTTTGAGGCCGCTCCGTTCAGGGGGTCGACCACCCGGCTGACAAGGGTGGGGATGGAGCTGCCGACGGGGGGCACCGTGTGTTTGGGTGCCACATGTTCTACAGAGGTGTGAGACAGAAATACATTTAGTCCAGTAACAAAACACAGTTCGCAGAAAGCCTGAACCCTGAATCTTTATTCCCCAGAACACGTAAACCCTGCACCCCCCCAGAGGGGGACCACGTCACCACCTCTTTAGCCAGTCAATATGTTAAACTCCAGCATTAAAAATGGGAACAAATGCTTATATTATATCAAAGCGGCTGCAGCAGAATAGAAAGCTGTTGAAAAACAGTAAAATCCATCCCAGATTCTTGAATGGCAGGTAAAGTAAAAAAAGAAAAAAGAAAAAGCGAGAGTTAAATTGTTAAAGGTGTGAGCAATAACAGACTTTATATTACTATTTAATTAAACTACTTAAGTGCAGTTTAAAGAATCGAAAATCAGCCAAACGCTAGCCTCGCTTTGCATGCGCATAGCTCAGATGGCGTAAACACGTTTTCCCTGTGCAAGATGGCGGTGCACGAAAAACTACTAAAGACAAACATCTGGGACGAATGCGTGTTGGAGTTGAAGCGGGAAAGGAAGAGCCAGTGCGGTAAAAAAAAAAAAAAAAAAGATAGCTAGACAGAAAATAAACGTGCTAAATACTTTTAAATCAGTTAAAAAATCATTTACAGCTTCGCAGCCTCGGTACTTTTTGTGTGCACTTATTTCTGCAACATTAAACAAACTGTTCTGAACATGCTGGTAGAGACACAAGTTCATATATTTGTAACAATAATGTCAAAATAAGTCAGCCTCCTGCTGAACGTTCAGAATAAAGATAAAATGAAATGTCAATTTAAATGTAGCGCATAATAAGGGCTGAGATTTTTGTTAATATTATGGACACATTAGTGTTGTATGAAACTCTTGTATTTTATGCCTAAAGAACTGAATATTTTACACTGTTCTTTTAAACAAAGTTAAATAAATCACAGTGAATCTTAGTAAACGTTGATGGATGCTTAAAAGCTAATATAGGAAAGTAATGATTTAGAAATGTATAATTAAAAGCGATTAATAGAAAAAATTATCAAAAGATTATTCGAACATGAAACCAATCGATAGTTAAAGCCGTAATAGTGTGGAAAACAAACACGATCACTGACAACGTGTTGCAAATTCCTCCTGGCTCAGCCTAAAATTACTCTTGGAAGCCACTGGTGTACAAACACATTCTGTATTGTTTGCTTCTTGTCGTGTTTTCTTTAGAAATGAGTGAAAACAGTAACTGAGATTTCATCCCACAGACTCAGAGACATGCTGGACGTCTAAATGTCAAGGAGAAAAACTGGGGACTCACTCGAGCCGATGACAGGAATGGACATTCCTTTCTCCTCGCTGGCGGCGGGAGCGTCTGACGTGACGGTTCCCTCGAACTCTGGGGGTTTGGGAGGTGTGACGCTGCTCAAGGCACAAACAGAACCTCAATCATTGCCCTGGATATTACAAAGCTAACCAACAGGAGCAGGAACACTTCAAGTGGAATAAATGTAAATAAAAGAAATCAGATAGAAAAATCCTACCTGTGACGATTGAGCGCCAGTTTGATGGAGTTCTTCACGACGCGACAGCTGTTGCTGGCGGGGAGAGGCGACGAGGCGTCAGGCAGCTCCATGCTGGGAAGTCTCTGAGGTGGAAACCAGCGACGTAAACGTGTTTAAGAAGTGCTTAAAATAAAACTAAAATGTTTAACAAATGCAACTTAGCTACCTGTGTTCTTGAGGTATCGATTGTTGGAATGGGCTTTGCCTTTGATCCAGACGTAGGGGGAGGCTAAACACAGATGAGGAACATTCAGATAATTAACCAGACGTCACATATTTCTCCCACACAGGTCTGTTGATGCCTTAATTTAAGGTTCGTCTAGACTTTAAATCGCTAAAGGTTGGATTCTGATGGATCTTTAAAGCGCAGAAGTTAACTTACTTTACTGCAGATGTTTTTATTAATTTCAGAAATCCAACACAAAACCTTCACACAACCAAAGGACTGTTAAGATTTGTGCTGAAGGAAGGAAGGAAGGAAGGAAGGAAGGAAGGAAGGAAGGAAGGAAGGAAGGCAGGCAGGCAGGCAGATGTGGGGAAGGAAAGAAGGAAGGAAGGAAGGCAGGCAGCCAGATGTGGGGAAGGAAAGAAGGAAGGCAGATGTGGGGAAGGAAAGAAGGAAGTAAGGAAGGCAGGCAGCCAGATGTGGGGAAGGAAAGAAGGAAGGCAGGCAGCCAGATGTGGGGAAGGAAAGAATGAAGGAAGGAAGGCAGATATGGGGAAGGAAGGAAGGAAGGAAGGAAGGCAGATGTGGAGAAGGAAAGAAAGAAGGAAGGAAGGCAGGCAGGCAGATGTGGGGAAGGAAGGAAGGAAGGAAGAGGGGAAGGAATAAAGGAAGGAAGGAAGAGGGGAAGGAATAAAGGAAGGAAGGAAGAAAGAAAGAAAGAAAGAAAGAAAGAAAGAAAGAAAGAAAGAAAGAAAGAAAGAAAGAAAGAAAGAAAGAAAGAAAGAAAGAAAGAGGGGAAGGAATAAAGAAAGAGGGGAAGGAATAAAGGAAGAGGGGAAGGAAGGAAGGCAGATGTGGCAAAGGAAGAAAGGAAGGCAGATGTGGGGAAGGGAAGGAAGGAAGGAAAGCAGGAAGGAAGGAAGGAAGGCAGATGTGGCAAAGGAAGGAAGGAAGGAAGGAAGGAAGGAAGGAAGGAAGGAAGGAAGGAAGGAAGGAAGGAAGGAAGGAAGGAAGGAAGGAAGGAAGGAAGGAAGGAAGGAAAGACTTCCACATAGTTGGGTTTTTCGAAGGAAGAATGGAAAAATCTGGAAATATAAATATTTTCCATATGTTATCAATTTTTCCATAACTATCCAATCCAAACCCTGAACTGTTCCAGCGGTAATGACAACACATAACAGAAAAGGGAGGAACACTTACAGTACTGGGAGCTTCTCCGTGTGGGCTGCAGTCCGAGGACGGCGGGTACGGCTCCTTGAACGTCGACTCATCATTAGACGCCGCCTGTAGTAAAACACACAGCCGGTTGTGGTTCGCTTCCCCTCCAACAACAGACCCAAACAACTTGGTAATCCTGACTTACGTCTGAGGCCAGGTCCTCCTGCGTGGGGGAGTGGGGTCTCTTGGCTGGAGCACCTTGGAGGGGCTCGTCGAGGCCGTTCGGCTCCTCTTTAGGGCTGCTGGCTCCGCTGGGCTTCTCGCTCCCACTCAGCACCGGGCTGATGGTGGTGCTGGCCGGTGGAGACGAAGGCTTGGATTTAACTGCAGCCTCTGTGGGACGTGAGGAGAAGCCATGATGCATTTAGTGTTTAACACAATAAACTGAATAAACCTTAGAAGAGACACTGTGGCATATACTGATTGGAGAGAACAAGAGGGATGGACTTGCCCTCATCTGTTGCCGCAGGTGAAGCGCTCGGCGGCACGGGGGCTGCAGCGCTCGGCAACATAACGGCGGCGGCTGGACTTGTTGCTGGGGAGGTCTCCACAAAAAGCTGCTTTGAGGGAGGCGCACTGCAAAACAGTGAGGAAAAGAAACTGAGCACAAAGTTAAGAGGTAGAACTAAACAAAAACAAACTTGTGCCACGAAACCGAACACATATCTGATACCTTTTAAAGCCTCAGCAGTACGATCATGTTGGATTAGAAAGACCTTCATGTGACTTATGTAAGGGACGAGCATTATTATTCTGCACCAGAAGCAAAGGACTGGACGTAAACAACGCGAGATTGTGTCTGGCATCAAGAAACAAAAAAGGCAGGGAGGATAGATGGGTTTTAAGATGGAAGGAAGAAAGGAAATGAGGAAGTGAGGAAGGACAGATGGGTTTCAGGTAGGAAGGGTGGATAGGTTTAATTTTAAAAAGTAAGGATGGTAGAAGAGAAGGGAAGGAACAATAGATGGTTTGAGAGGGAAGGATAGATGTATCAAAAAACTTAAAGGAAGGAAAGAAAGGTGGGTTTGATGGATAGGTTTAAGGACAAAAGAAAAGACAAATAGTTTTAAGAGGAAAGGATGGATGCATTGGCGGCTCTTTGATTATGTCTGGCATCAAAAAACAAACAGGAAGGGAGGATAGATGCATAGATTGTTTTCAGGAAAGAAGAATACACAGATTCAGAAAGGAAGGGTAGATGGGTTTAGGTAGGAAGGAAGAAAGGATAGATGAAGAAAGCTTAACACGCCATAATCCTCCTACTCCTGATTCCGACCACACATCCAAACAGAATCCTCTGCAGACGTTGCAGTGAAAAGCCGTTCCTATTAGTTACCATCGCACAACGTTACATCCATCTTTACTCCTGTAAACTCTGCGCTGCTGCAAGACGTTGGTTAGCACTCACAGGCCGGTTTGGGGTTTGCTGCCGGTCGTATTTAATTAACAGCATGAACGACCACATAAACTGAGCACCAAGAACTGCAGCGTGAACAAAGCCAAAGACCATGGAGGCAAATCTCACCCTTCCTCAGTGTCTGATACAGGCTTAGGGGGTTTGTTGGTCGGGGAGCTGAAGGGAGTCCCCGAGTCTGTGTCTCTGGAGCTGTCAAGGTGACTGCTGTCCAGGGATACGCGTTTCGAACTTCCGCCGTTTGAGTTCCGACTCAACTCGGCTATGCTCTGTGGAGAAGACGTAAAAGGTGAAGCCCAAAAAACCCAAACGAAAGACACATCAAACCATTAGATGATTGACGAAAAAAAACAACAAACCCTTTTCTTCTTCTGTACCAGTTCAGGTGGGAGATACTGGTGGAGTTGTTTCTTCTTCACGTGTGTCGCTTCGATTTTCATCCCATCCTTCAGCATGCTGATGTTATTCGCTTGTCTGTAAACTTTAGAGAAAAACGTAGAAGTAGTACAGAAATGTAACGAAGAAAGTGTTTTATTGCACCCAACGCTCCACGTGCATTCAGGTTAACACATTTTCATCCGCCCTCACCAATATCTGGTTAAACAGCTCTCAGCTGCTAAACAGCATCTTTTTTTGTATCCATCACCACATTTCTGCTTGGATATTTAACACGTTATTTTAAATTGTTTGCCTTTCTTGCAAAGAAAAGGCTTTTTTTTTTAAAAGTAAAAACATTTAAATGCTGAGAATAAAATGGTTTTAATTACTGATCTGAGGGCTGTACTCATGTGTATCGCCACAACAATAACTATGGCCTCAAAGAACATCTAGCAAGACAACCCTACAAGTCACGTCCAGACCAGAAATAATCTGTTTTTCCAAGATGTGGGACCAAAAAACAAAAACAAACAAACAGCTAAATGAGGATGGATGTTTAACCAAATGTTGTAATAGTTTATAAATGTATTTCTAACTGTCTGTTTACCTTCAAAATGGTTTAATAAGGAAATACTAACAACTTCAGACCTGTGTACCCAATTTTAGATTTTTTTTTTATAATGCACTGCAGTTTCCTGTATAATCAACAGTTTAAATGAATCAATAAAAGCCCATAATCATGTTATAAATAATTGAATTTGGAAATATCAGCTTCAAAGCTTTGTTAGTAGGTGGAGGACAATGTTTGGTGAAGCAGGAGGACCTACCAGTGTCTGTGAAGGACTGGATGTCGAATGTTAGGTCGATGTTTACGCTCTCTGCGTTCTCCACTTTCTTGAAGATGATCCCAATGAACCACATGGAAACAAAGTCGTTTCTGTTGCAGAAAAAAAACCAAAAAAAAACACAGACGTTAAACATTTGCTTTACACGACCTGAACTCTTCGCCCCTTTGCTCTCGGCAAATGTGCGACTCACTCGTTGCGGTTCTCTTTGGACCCGGGGAAGGACTGAGGGTTGACATGGGCCAGCGTGATGTACTCGTTCCTCTCCAGGTTTCCCACAAGAACGCGGATCTTTGACTCTACGAGGCCGATCCTGGGGACAAGTGTTGGCGCGAGATCAGGTTTATCGTTATTCTATCCCCTTCCTCTGCTTCCCGTGCGCCTCCTTTAAATGTTACGGTTCTTAGTAGATAGGTGTCCAAATTGTGCAAACTACATGGTTTCGAAAACATATATTCAACTAGCTGACACATGGTTTAACAGCTCTGAGGCACGGTAAGAGAGTCTCTTCAAACCTCCAGTCGGTCGTGGCAGATGGCTGCTTGTACTGAGCCAAGTTCTGCTGGAGGTTTCTTCCTGTTAAAGGGGAGTTTTTCCTCTCCACTGTCGCTACATGCATGCTCAGTATGTCAACGACAACACAAGACCATTATTTCTGCCTGCTGATTCCAGAGGAGTGAATGCTGCAAGTCAACGACTCGATGCAATCGGCTGGGGTTCCTTAGATTGGAAACTTTTTCAAATTGATTTGTTAATGATGTATCTTTGACTTTAATTGATATTCTTGTTAAGGGCCTTGAGACGACATCTGTTGTAAATTGCCGCTATATGAATAAACTGATTCTTGATCCTAATATCTGGGCTTGTTTAGTCAAGTAAGGTGAAAAAACTTGCTCTCACAGAGTTACTTCTAACTGTTTTTGCTAAGGTCGGCTAAACACGGAAGAACCTTCTCATGGCTGATATCGAGTCCTGCAAAAACTACAGCAGGAATCTGCAAATCTACAAGATCGGCTTAAAAAACAAAACACTTTATCGACGTGTTCCAATTTTTTAAATAAAGAATCAGAATTTTGCTGACTTAACGACTTGAAAACAACCAATTTAACGTGGTGCAAAACATGCGACAAATACACATAAAAACTAAAAATCAAGTGTAAGTGGAATAGTAGCAAAGATAAATATAGATGTGACAGTAAACTAAACTCAACTTAAAAACAATTTTTACAACTGAAGAGTTATGAAGATGGCTGATCTTATGACATCGTCTTCTGCATTTGACCAACAAAAATCACGACTAACTTGAACCCGCCGTCGTGTTTATTTTGATCTAGTTCAACATCGCGAGTCTAACCTTTTGTTTTTATTATCTACCCAGATATAGAGAACAGATCTGTCGTCAAACACTTACCATTCTAAGTGGTTTTCTTCTGTGGATGCACTGGCAGTAAGAACGATGTAATGTCTGACGGGATAAAACACAAGTTTAGCCTTCACTCTTTTTAGACACGTTTTGAAACGTAAAATAACCTTATGAAGGTTCACTTCAAGCCAGCGGACATTTCAAAATTGGCATCAATGTTGGACGTAAGCGGCGTCTGACACCTAAAAATATTGGACATGTTGACCTTTCCTGAAAGACATGAACCTGCTGCACCACTATTTAATTCCATGTGTGGTTTTAACGTGACATTTATTTTATTTTTTATTGGGTTTGAATACTTCAGTGGACTAAAGGAAACATTTGATGCATACTTCATCCTCATGCGTGGGCGCCAGTTACGGTGGTGTACGACACATTTGAATAGAAGTGAATAAGTAAATAAATAACGAACACCTACTTGTACTTTTGGAAAAAAGTGGGGGGTTCAAAGAGCTTTGGCCATTCTGTTTTGCCTTGCAGAATCTCGTCCGTGACACTGAGACCTGTCGATGACGAGGCCCAGAGAAAAAAAGTATAGTCACAAAGGTCGGCAGCTTTTAAAAAAATAATAATAATAATAATTATTTTTTAGATAAAAGTTGATTGGAACAGTTTAACAAATTCAAAGGCGCCCTCTCAGAGTAGATCGGCGTTACCGTGTTTGAACTCCTCTGTCATGATGGTGCGCGTCGATGTGGAGACGTTGTACGTGGAGTTCTGCTGCGGGTAGGCGGGCGTGATGATGGGCATCAGGTGGTATCGGTCAGAAGGGTTCACCTAAAAACAAAACGAGAGGGGAATAAAAAAAAAAGAGGAACAAGAAAGAGGTTAGTTTCTCTTTTTAACTGGGAACATATGCAAACAAACTACTCACACCGACAAAATTAAACTCATCTTCTTCCTGTTTTTATGTGGTGGACCCGAGGCTGAAATTTGTTTACAAAAAACCTGTAAAGCTTCTATTATTATACTACAAAATGTTAAGTTCAAGGTTTAAAATGTCACATTGGTTTAATTATTTTGCAAGACATTTAAATCACACAGAATATTTAAATGTGAAATTATAGTAATTTACACATCAAGCTAGAAGTCCATTTGGATGTATATTGTTTATTTTAGACGGCACAAACATTACAGTCTTTAAAGAGATCAACAAAGCAACACAAGTTGCTTCCCAATGTTTAATGCAACTTTACCAACACTTCATATAGTAAAACTCTCACAGATTTCATAAGAGTGGAAAGATTATTATTGTTTTATTTTGACTGAACTATAAATAAACCACAGACAAAATGATGGAAACGCCTTTAATACTAAAGGAACACAAAACATTACATGACAGCTCCAATTGCTTGAAAAAGAGCATTTATTTTACCAAAACATACCATATTATGTGCAATTTTACAGAGAAAGTTGCCAGCGCAGGTCTAGGCTGTGAGATAAAATATTCAGCAGCGCCCCCTGGTGTGAGAGCCTAGCCATTAGAGCCACAGGCTTTGAGCATTAGCAGCACATTAGCTACAAATTCTAATCTGATTTCAGAGGACCAAATTTACATTTAACGGTAAGGTAGAAAGCTACAACTGTATCATCTTATATCTAAATAATAAAGTCGCAATTAACTCAAAAAGCAAAACTTGTATTGATTTATTACACAGAGTGATACATTTAAAGAATTCATTCTTGTTAATTTTGGATGAAAACTAATGAAATATGTCAAAATTTAATCCAGAATCTATGCCTATTTAATAGTACTTTCAGGTACTGTAGAGGCTCTTTTTGCATGAATTAGTGCATTAATGTGGCGTGACATGGAAGCCAGTAGCCTGTGGTTCTATTGAGGTGCTCAGGGTGCTTTTAACAGTAATTCGCATCGTTATGTTTGGTTCCTCTCCAATCTTCCTCTTGACATTAGTCCATAGATTCTCTATACGGTTTAATTTACACCAGTTTGGCCAATCACTTCAATACCATCTTTAAAGAAGTCAACGTTACCTTAGGAAGAGGGGGAGGGTAGTATCAAGTCATGCTGGAAAATGTGACCAGCATCTCTAGAATGCTGCGTTCACACCGAATGTGTCTGGACCATCAAAAACGCTTGAAGTTGGATGCGTTTGCACTTTTTGTCTTTTAAACAGTCTTTTTGTACACTTGCAGATGAAATAAGAGGATGTCTTGGGTTTATTTAATAAATTTAAAAAACAAAAGACAATATTGTTGTCGAGGGACTTCACTGACGAAGGTTGATTTCGGCGCTGGTTTGGTCTCACTCACGTTAGCGAAAACAGCCATAATAAATCTATCCTCCGTTATCACTTCCGAATCTTTTGGTTGATACTCAAGCGTCCAGTGGCGAAAGTTTGGATTTCCCAAAACTTTCAAAACGCCCCGGTCTTGACCTCTGAACACTCCTAGATGCAAGTCCACATAGACTCTGCATGTAAAGTAGACGCTTGACGGCCCAGACGCAATCGCTGTGAACACAGTTTAGGGCTTGGATATTTAAATACCTAAACAATCCCAAAAGGAAATTAAATGATTCCATAACCTGTATTATTCAGAGTCCTTTAAGGAACCGAGTCCTTCCTCCGTCGTCTTATCTCTGGTGAGAGGCATTCGATATACTCTATGATTTAGTACAGGACTAACACGAGGAACACTTCTAACCGACATCGTGGATTCATCGGTGTGTCGTGGCTGCTGAGGACTCTAGCTGCAGTCCACGAATTGTGATTGGCCAAATTCCTGAACATGACCTTCATTACCAGTTGGGCCCATTTATAAAACACTACACTAAAATGTAAAAAATCTTTAAATAGAGTTTTTAATTAAAATAATTATGTTTTTGATTATATTTTAATCTACTGAGATACAGTAGGATGCAAAGCAGAACAACCATGATCCTGGTGTCTACAAGCAAAAGGAGGCAAGTACTAGAGTTGCATCAGAAAATGATTTATTAAGCAGTTTTGAGTCTTTTTTATGCACTTTCTGTCCAAATTTAAGTAAACAGACTAAAGTCCTCCTTGCTTCAAGGTGCTCTGGGAAAGCGTCGCCTTGCAGAATAAGACTCCTTATTGTCCTTTAAAAAAAATGAAATATCCAGAAATAAACCACTGTTCATACTCACTCTAGGATCCCAAACAGGTAAATTGAGATTACTGTCCTCAGGTTGTTTCAATAGCACAGGATTCGGCCACTCCCTACGGTGAGGCGGATTACAAATGGTAAATTGACGCTGGGACACAGATATTACCATGAAGTATGATAAACGCTGCTTTTAACTCACCATTTGGAGAACACCAAGAAGAACTTATGGACGAGTGTGGCAGCTACGGCGTTGGGGTAGAGCTGGCAGGTCCTGGCCACCAGCATGGCCCACGAAACTCCGCCCAGAAAGCCCAGTATGTTGGAATAGATTCCTCGACCTGCAGTCACAAAGCAAAACGCAGCGGGGTCAATATTGGGAAGAAACTCACAGTTTGGAGGCAATTATTGCTCCATATGTATTGTGTGGCACTTACGTTTCGCCCACAGTTTAATGGCTCTCAGCGTCAACCTGAAGTTCTCTTTGTTTGGCACCAGGTATAAAATTTCATCCGTTACTCGACAACCTGCAACAAACGAGAAAAACAATCCAAGTCATGTCAGCGTACGTGCTCAGAGAGCTGGGGGAGTCTAGCTGAAGTGGATGCAGAGCTGTGTTGCGTACCGTTGAGGCTTCGGATGCACCGAATGTCCAAGTTTTTCAGGTTGGAGTCCCCCCTAAGGTCTAAGTTGTCTGGAATGGACTGTAAGGCCAATCTGGCAAAGAGTAGATCGATCTGGACATAAAGAGACGAGTGAGTAAGACACGAAATAAATATTACCATCGTCTCGTTTTACATGAACTGAAGAGTACAAGTCTGACCAAAACTTAACATAAAGTAATGGTGAACGAGGCGGTTGTTAGTTTGTCTGTTAATTGTCAATTAATTTTAATGTGTAGATTTGCTCGTTAGGTTTGAGTCATAAATCTAGAGTTTGGGGAAATACACGGCCGTTTTTAAAGTTTGCATCGATCGTATCGCAAATAAATTGTCACTGCCAAATCGGTGTGTGAAGTATTCGTATCAAAAAGAAGTGCTTGGAGCATAGTCATGTTTGGCTAATTAATATATATTTCAACAGGATCTGAAGTTGTATTTTTCATGCTGATGCAATTTTTAACTGTTAGGAGAAAATCTAATGGCGGTAAAAGTTTCCAAGATTTATCGTTTCACGAAAAATTCTGAGGGTCACATATGAAAGGATAGGAGCGAAGAAAACATCGCACCTGATATCGTCATGGCAATGTTTAACAATATTAAAGCACAATTGCAAGATTTTCAAGAACTATGGTATAGAAGAAAAAAATTTATACACATAAAAAATAACCGTGCATATGGAAAGACAAATTAACAGACAAATGATTAAATGTTAGGAGGACAAATAAAGAGAACAACTAATTGATGAATGAATAATAGAACCAGCTGGATGAACGGTTTGAGGTACAAATAAATACATATACTGAAGGTGGATGTATGGATACAGAAACAAGCGGATCCATGTTTGAACAGACTGACAGCTTGATAACAAATGTTCTTGTTCAGTCGGCATAGTTAGCATGTGTGTGGATAAACGGATAACTGTGGCTCACCTCGATCCCATCAAATTTGAATTTGATGACGGGAACAAAAGCGTCCTCAACAGCCTTGAAGAGAAGAGGAACAAAAAATCAATATGATGTAAAAACGGGGCGAAAAAATGAGTTTATTTGTACTTAAAACGGAGGTTGTTAGCTTTTATTTTCTTATGAGAAAATACTTACCCTGAGGTCTTTAATCTCTTCGTGCTGTTTCAATTTCTCAAAGAAAGACTGGAAAAAGTCGGGTCTCTCTACGTGTCGCGGAGCCACACAAAGGGCATCAATATCAGCTCCTATAACAAGCACATTATTTAATCAGTTTGTTCTCAAAGTGAAATAGTAATCCAGATAAAACATTTTAAAGGTTATTAGTTAAAGAACAGTTATGAGAATTAGTGAAAACATTTGTTCAACAGTAACATTTTTAATGATGATTCTGACTCTATATGACGGAAAAAGTATTCCTTGCAGAAAACCACTGGCATGAATATTTAGGACGTGCTTTTATTATGTGTTTAACTACCGTAATTTTCACAAAATGGGTAACAACTGGAAAACTGTAGCTAGCTTGGGTGTTTAATTAGACCAAGGGAAGCATCTAGTACAAGAATACTGTGTAGGAACCTATTAAGCATCTACATTAAATTTAAGCAGATACCTCCAATTCCTAGTTTGGCAAGATTTCTGTAGCAATTATTGTCCTGATGTTGACATTCGTATAATTTTAAGGTCATTCTGATTGTTGGGATATAATCTTAAGAGACATTCCTGCTGTTTCTTAAGATTGATCTAGTCTGCGAAACACAGAAATGCACAGAAGACAAAACGACAGACTGAATCAAATGACGGTTCATCAGCAGATCTCAGTAGCTGGAACATCTGAGTGAGTGTGTTGAAGAAGAGCATCTAAAACTGGCAGAACTGGAGCTGGACATAGTTTTTATGGTACCAAGTAAGGATGTGTAACCGTAGTAATAACGATAACGTAAATCTAACAAATTCTAGTCTTAAAAAAACGTACAGATTTAAAACATTCTTCAGGACACCAGTTACAAAAACAAATTCTCTATTTTATTTTTATCACTAAACTGCAAACAGTAACTGCATTTAATTATATTTGCTTATCATCAATCTAAAGAAACAAACAGTGAGAAAGTGAGTAAAATACAGGCAGTTAATACAGATGAACAGTTAGGTAATTTAAAAATGTACTTAATACCACAACTACAAACATCCAGCAACTAGCAGCAATCACCATTCTAACGTAGACATTATACGAGTAGATGCCTCATGACCGGCGCCGCCGATGGATGCCGACGTTTTGGCGCGGCCGCCATCTTGGATGGGTCCCTCTCGAGACAGCGCATTTAATTGTCCTGAAGAATCTTTTTGCCCAACTAACATAATCATAACTCCCGGAGATTTTAACCAAACTTTTATACGGTTCGGCAGAGATGACATTACCATACGGGATACTGTCACACTAAAATAAAACACTCAGATTAAAACTATTACTATTTTTGTATGTATGCACTTGCTTGTGCACAATTCTTATTTTGATGGTGAAGTTTAGTGAAGTTCATAATTCCAGTTTGTTACACTTTTACATTTCCATCAGGAATAATACAAAATAAACATTCTGGTGACATTTGTGGGGTTTTAAATGAATTTGTTTGACCTTCATTCGTTGCTTGTGTTGTTTTTCTGAGCAGAGGCGTGCTAAAGCCCAACGTCAACATAGTTTAGTCCCAACTCTGACCACAAAAACACACAAGGACAAAAGAATCTAACAATGCAAGCCAGAGTTTCTAATGAGCCGACTAACAAGAGCTTTTAGAAACAGTGTTGACAGTATCTGCTTATAACTGAGGCTGAATGCTGTGTGCCGCGGTCTTCTATCCGCTTGTTTTCCCCCCTCCGAATGCCAAAAACAACAGATAACAGAGCACTTTTACCAGAGAGGTCAGCCGTGCTGTAGGACTTTATAGCCTAAGCAACTGTTTAGACTGCGTGAAAACATTACAGCGAGGAAGCTTTCCACTAAAAACTCATCTGAAGGGCCTAAACGCTTCGTCAGGTTCTGCAACAACTATAATTTAAGGTGATCTGAATCAGAGAAGTGTTCAGCACACCAGACCTTGAGTATTTAACCTATTGCAGCAGCAAAGAGACATACCTTTTGTGTGCACTCCAAGTCTGTATGAACCAAACGTAAATATCTTGCCTCCAACACAACTAATAGCCGACGGTGGAAGATTCTGCAGGCCAGAAAGTGACATTAATGACATAAAATGACAGCAGAGCAGAAGCTAAGAAATAACAAAAAAAAACAAAATACATACCTTTAGTTCACTGATCTCTGCAATCCACTCTTTAACTAAGTTGTTTAACTTTCCAAGGACAGCAAGTCTGAAAAGAGAAACAGCAGATTATCAGCACTTTTAGCAAACATGTAATAGGAATAAATTGTTCCAGATTGACAACAGTTCGACATTGTTACAGTTCTGAGCAAGCGGCATAAAGATGAATCATTGTGCACAAAAATAAGATTAAGAAGAGAAAATAACAGCAAGTTTATCTCAAAAATGTATTCTTTCAAGGTTTAGTCTAGATCTGCAATTGTGACTTTGAAGTATTCAAAGAAGGGAACCGCGATAAACATCACAGTTTCAGACCAAGTATCCTTCATCCTAAACTGTCAGCTGCATGAGGAGAAGAGAAATATCATTCTGTGCAAAACAAAACAAATGCATACGTTGCTAAAAAGAAAAAAGAATGTACAAGATGTAGCATAACACGAATACTAGCGGAAGAATCTTGCAAACGAGAACAGGAACGTAAAAAATCTTTTGACTCTACTGACGTTTAAAGAGCCTGACAGCTGCTGGAAGGAAGGAGCCGAGATAAAAATCCTTTGTGCACCCAGGATGCAGCAGTTCATGCATGGTAAACCTGGATGATATTTGAAGAAACTCAGTGTGTTGTTTCTAACGGCGCTTTATATATCTTCAACAGATGACTTAAATATTGACTTAGGTTATGCGGCTCTCCTGCCATCTTGCTGACAATGAAACTGCACCCATCTTACCTCCGTTTGAACGTTACATGTTTTTACCAGTATTTGAGTTGTTCCTAACATTCATGCTGGCAGCGCATGTCTAGTGCATGATTTACAATATCTTGCACTAGATACAGAGTAGGTAATGACGATATTAATTGCCACCTGTACTGGGTCGAAGGGAGCTGTCCAGTTCACAAAAACTAAAAAGTTACTAAAAAGGAACTGTGATGGGTTTCTAAAGTGATGATGGAAAGATGGTGCTGTATGTGTCCTTAATATACATTTTATATCTGTAACAAAAAAGAACCCCTGAGGTCACTTTGAGGTGGCTTCAGTGAATGGGTTCGTTTTTTTCTGATGCTGGTTATTCTTTGAACACTCCGCCTGAACTTCAGAAATCAATTTCCTTGATAAACAAATCAGAACAGAAATCAACAAGTGAATCTGAGTTGAGTTAACGCAGGTCAGGTATATATTCTCTTGCTGTAATAGTTTTTTTTTTTGTATTTATAGGTAAGTTTCCAATTATTATCGTCTGTTTCCCCAGAAGTAGAATGTGATCTGTGAATGCAGATCGATATCTTTTGATGTGGATCAGCTGTGTATTTCTCCCTTTCCTTCACATTGTGTAAGCGGCGGCAAATTCTAAACAAACATGTCTGCCGTGTGACACTCTTACGCTCTCCTCAAGCAGGGTAAAGTTTACTTCCTGCAACCAAAAACATCATAAAACCTTGCAGTGAGAAATCGCATCAAAATCAACGCATACTGATTTACAACAATGTAAAGTTTACCTTTGGATTCAATGAAGTGTTTTAAAAACAAACTAAATAAGCTTTATCGAGACCAAGCTGAGCATGTATTGGGTGACCGCGAGATGTAAACGCATATATGCTTTCAACATCCCTCTGACACGCACTGAATGCGAACAGAGCGATTATTTTAGCCTTCAGAGATGGGTTTTTGGCGGCACCAGAGCAAGCTGTGAGGCTTTTACACTTCACAACATCATTGACAGGTCATATAAATCCCAGCACAGATGCACAACCAGAACTGGTAATAATAGGGAAATAACGACATGCAATGTCAATCCGGAGGGACGGTGACACCGTGATAGGCGCTCCCCACCTTCTATTCGGGTCAATGTTTCAACTATAAACGTAACTTTACCGGTGTGTAAAAAAAATAAACCGCATTTCAAATAAACAAACAAAACACTTATGCTGGCTTGGCAGTGATAGGCACCAGGATAAATCATGATATTCTCACAGACACCCGCTTTATAATTTATATCAAACAACCACAAGATCCTGAATAATCGGACTGAGTCAGTCTCTGCCTCATCAAGCATAGTTCATGTATTTTAGTGTGTTGTTAGTAAGTGATGGTAGAACAGAGTGGGGACAGCTACATATTTCAAACATACAGAAGAAATTGGCTTAAAATGTGGGGATCTACATGCCGGTAATCACCAAAAGTCCTGGAATAAAAAATAAGGAGGTAAAGACTGAGATCCTAGATATCGACCTTTACCGAGGTGGCTGGGTTGAACCTTAAAAGTTCAAATGAGAAGCCCATCATCAGTAGGTAGCTCATTAGAAGCCTCCCTATGGAGGTTTTCCAAGCAGTTCACACAGGGAAGAAATCCCAGGGTAGACCCCCATCTTCTCTGCGCACAAAAACCCCGCATACTAGGGATGTTCAGTGGCTTTTGTGAACCATCCAAAAAAATCTTATTTCTAATCTATTTATCCTAACGGGAGGCCTCCTTAGTATCCTGGACAGATCATTTAAAAGGTCTGACAAAAAACGCATTAATAGAAAGAATATAGAAATTCCAGAAAAGGCTGAGATTTCAACCCATTTACGCACATGTGCAACTAACCCATAGGAAATAAAACTCAATCCTGGAAAAAGAAATCTAAACGTTGACATATGAAAGAATTTGAAGAAATGTGAAACCTAAAAACCTCACCTGTGGTTTAGCTCCTCTTCGTCCTCAAAGACACCGAAAGGTTTCATGGCATCGCAGAGCTTCTTGGTGTACAAGTGGTCGATCTCTCGTGGGGGAGCCAGGCTGATGGCGGACGTGATGCCGTAGTGTTTCTGCGGCTGCTGCCCACCAGGCATGGTGCTGCGGGGGAAAACGACACACGAATTACCGCAACTGAACTATTGATTAGCCTTCTAACCAATACGGTTCCCGAAACTAGAACAAGGCAAAATGCCACGTATGTTTGAATACAGGCTTAACTGTAATGTAACATTTTATTTGCACCAACCTATCTTTCTCCCCTGGCTGTAGAGAATTCATATAGAAGAATACTGAGTCACTGTAGTGACATGAACATTCAGAAATACATAAAAACCTTTAAACCTGAGCCTCAGCCGGCATGCTAGCAAAGATGCTACAAACAGGTTGTAGTAGCTGACGGCTAAGCTAACTTTAAGCCAAGGATGATTTCCAACTCATTTACAGTTTCCATCAGTCAATAACAATGACCATATATTCGCAATGAATTGTGCAGCTGTAGTTTTCCTATTTGTATGGTAGAGCGTTAGCTCGAATACAACATATTCGATTTGAAATGTATTAAACGTTATGCCAGTTTCCGGTTTTTCACTTTATTTAGTTACCAACATTGAGCCTCTGGGTGAGAGATGAATGCTTTCTTGCTTGATAAAGCATCAACAGCAATAGTAAAAGTATGTTCCTTTAACTAATTTACTATACTAAGTAAAAGGACAGAAGAGCCTGTTTGGGTCACAAAAGCTCAGATTTCAATGTACATTTGAGAACAATTAATACTTTTAAAAGCCAATCATCTTACACACTTTATTGCATCCAGTAATTAAACTAATAGACCTAAAACAGTTTTATTTTGCAGCACTGATTTAAAAATGTAATAGTTAACAGCCATTAGTTGCTTGGGCTCGTTATTTTTAATTGTTTTGGAGTTGATGAATGTTTCTGGATCAGGTGTCAGATTTCTCACCACTGACAGCAACCAGCGTGGTTTGAATCACTTCCTGAACACGTTCAAACTAATATATATCTGCATATTTTAGAAGTCCGAGAGTGGCTGTAACAAAAACAAAAGTTTAAACCCGAGCCTCAGCCGGCATGCTAGCAGAGATGCTACAAACAGGTTGTAGTAGCTGACGGCTAAGCTAACTTTAAGCTAACTTAGCAGGCAGGCAAGTTTTTAACTGGTTGAAACGGAAGCGGCGGTTTAGCTAATTAAGCCTTTTCCGGTTAAAGAAATTACTAATTTACCCAAGGAAAAGAATAGTGTGTGTGTGGTTATTCTATTTCTCTTCAAAAGTTTAGAAAACACCCAAACAGCTAATCAGCAGACGGCGGCTGCAGGCCTTGTTGTGACAGCTGGCTAGCATTAGCTGTTAGCCTATTCTTCATGATGAATAACCTCGCTCTAAAGCTACAACAGAACAGTGACTTACCTGGACATTTCTTTCATGACAGTCTTAAAAAAACAAAAAAACAAGCTGCACTGTTTATTTGTTTTGCTTTTAAATCCGTAAAAAAAAAAAAAAAAAAAAATTAAGGAAAAAACAAACACAAAGTAATAAAGTCAGCCTGGTGTGGATGACAACAGCCTCGACCTGATTTCAACAATGGTCCCTTCCCAGAGAGCAGTTCAAACCTCCCCACTGAACCGGAATCACTACTCGGGAGCTGAAGAATCCGCTCGTATCCTCGCAGGAACGTTCATATCTAACGTATCCTCCCAACCGAAGCGGCTGTTTAGGTGTTTTATTGTTGGTGGCTATAGTCGCGCGTTCAAAGTGCTGTTGTGGGTTATTTTTAGATCCCCAAAACTACAAACGTAACGGTGTTTTTGTTGCTCCGACGTCTGCGCGCAACCACGCCGAACAACCGCCGCCTCGCAGAAGGCCGCAGATCACGTGACGACGACGTGGTGACGCACTTACGCAACGAGCTTGGTTTTGTTTCCCCTGCAACATAAACACCTACTAATGTCTTTCCTGTCAAAGCTCTGATTTAGCCCCCATGACTATAAAGTAGATTTGTTTTGTAATAGATAAATCTTTATAAATATAATATTGACTGAAAAAAATTGTTTCATTAATAAATGGTAATCTAAAAGAAATCTATATATATTTTAAGAAACAATGAATAGTTCTGAGCCAGCTTATGTGAAACCCTATTTGTTTAGGGTTGGAATTTAATTTCATCGACGGAAATTTGAGAAACATGTTTACGTATGATTTCTGGAAACTAGAAGATGCTTTAAGCTTTTGTAATGCAGCATTCTCGTCGACAATTGATCCAGTCCTATGTGCAAATACTTACATGTGAGAAAACGGGACCTTTAAATAAGAAGAATCAAGAATCAGTTTATTTATATAGCGCCAATTTACAACAGGTGTCGTCTCAAGGCAATTCACAGAAAATCAATTAAAATCAAAGATACATCAAAACAAATCAATTTGAAAAAGTTTCCAATCTAAGGAACCCCAGCAGATTCATGGAGTCATTGACTTGCAGCAGACCAAAACAATGGCTTGTGTTGTCGTTGACTTTACAGCAATCCCTCATACTGAGCATGCATGTAGCGACAGTGGAGAGGAAAAACTCCCCTTTAACAGGAAGAAACCTCCAGCAGAACCAGGCTCAGTACAAGCAGCCGTCTGCCACGACCGACTGGGGGTTTGAAAAGACAGAAAGCTAAATTAGATCCAGAGGCAACTGAAATAATAGAGATTATAGCAGCAGTTGTAGAGTTTCACTGGAAGCATCTCAACCCATGTTCTCATCCAAGAAGCTGTCTCAGCTAACAGAACGCCAGCCCGGGTGTGGTTACTATGGAGAGAAGAACGCTAAGAGAAAACAAAAGGTTAACAAGTTTGAAATAAGGCTTTTATTTCCATCCAGCCGTCCATCCTCATATCGAAAAAGTTGTTGATATACTAAATACTATGTAAAACAGCTCCCTCTAGTGGACAGAATTAAGAAATGCTTAAAACCAGTTCCAAAGACAACTTCAGGCAACAGCACATCTTATAAATTCTAACCTATCATGAAATTTACTTTTACTATAAGGTTTCAGAGTCATAATTTTTTTAAACGACTGTAGCAAGGCAAAAAGTCAATTCTTAAATATAATTCTTAAATAACCCTTCTTTTGTGTAGGTCCCTCATCATTCTGTGCAGAGATGTATTTTTTATAGTCATACTGAACCCCCCTCCCCCCCCAGCCCCACCTACACATTTCTATTACATAGAAAGGGTTCGGGTCCTCTGGACCCAGGGTTAATAGAAGTGTGGAAATTGATGTTCTATATACCTAAACATTATTCTACTCCTGTCTGGGCTAATAAGTGTGTGAAGGAAAGAGAGTGACAGAGAGAGAAAGAGTGGCTGTAAATGTGAGTTTTGTGTTTCTGCACCTGTGGTTCCCATGCAAGTTTGAACAATGTTGAAAAAGTTCAAGCATCAACATTGTCTGCTCTTGTTTTCCCACACATTTGACCCTCTGTCTAGTGGGAATCCTTGTTTTCTCACACTCTATATGCTACAAATAGGAGGTGGGGGACTATAAATATAGCTTTTCAAGTGTGGTTTCAAGATGGCCAAAAGGTGGTCTGTGCAGAGGGCCCTGGAATTGATTCTGGAAGAGAGAGAACGATTTCATGATGATGTAGAGGGAGAAGATTTCGACCAGCTGTCACATTTTGACGATCACATTTCTGAAAATTCAGAGTCTGTCAGTGACTCTAAAGAAAAGGATGAGATTGAGCATCAGCCAGATCCAAACAGAAGACCAGCCCCAGGACCAAAACTAGACATTTAGCATGGAGCAAGTGCGGAAATATGGAGGTAAAACATTTTTTGAAATTGAATGGTCCTCTTGCCCAAGAAAAGAGCCAGCCCGTAAGGCAGCCAATGTGATAAGGATGCAACCTGGGCCAACACAAAGGACAGTAAGTCTTCGTTTGAGTTTTTCATCCCAGATTCCATCCAGAAAATTATTCTTTATTGCACTAATTTAGAAAGAAGACGTGTTTTCGGAGAGGGGTGGAAGGAAATGGACCAAACCCATTTACATACCTACTTTGGGGTTTGTATCCTAGCTGGAGTGTTTAGGTCCAAAGGTGAATCCGCAGAATCCCTTTGGGATGCAGAAACTGGCAGAGAAATTTTCCGTGCAACAATGTCTCTAAAAAACATTTCTAATCATTTCCAGGATTATCCGCTTTGATAACCGAGATGACAAGTGCGTGTGCCGCCTCCCCCTGATGTACAACCCTGGGCCAAACATCACCATTGATGAACAGCTGATGCACCTTTCGGAAGTACATCTAACCCAGGGTCAAATCTGCCCTGGAGTATGTGAAATTAGCCCTCGAGTATGGCTCCAATACCTGAAACCCGCATTATTATCCTGCATTGTAATTGGCCAGTGTGGTAAAGTCACATGATCCAGTCAGCCAATCAAAAGGTTTGGAAGGGCAGTATGGGCCTGCTCCAGCTTGCTCCAGTCAGGTGTGAGGGGAAGAGCTGGAGACAAAGCTGCAGCAGATCCAAGGTGCCAGTCAATTTGGAGGGCCATGAAATTGGCATACACTTGAGCTGAATGTGGAATTAGCCAGGTGACCCCTTTTTGGGGTTAAGATGGTGAGCTAAGAAGAATCCCGCTGGGAGCCAGAAGAACCTATGTTCCTCCATGCTGGTTTGGCAGGAGGCTGTTGGCAGTCTGCACTAATTTCTCCTTCAATCTCACCACACCCATCATAATCAACCTTCATTCTGAGAACAAATAGCGCTTGGACACTTAACTTCTAAAAAAAGCGGCACAAAGAAACCCATTGACTTTTTTGAAGTGTGCCAGATGGACATCACCAACAACAACAAGAAGCGGTGTGAATTGTGCGAACCACAGATGGACAGAAAAGCACAGAACACATGTGTCTAGTGGAAAAAGTATATCTGCAACACACACACACACACACACACACACACACACACACACACACACACACACACACACACACACACACACACACACACACACACACACACAC
>JAVLVB010000135.1:305147-350753 GCA_032876305.1 Orestias chungarensis | reverse complement strand
CCCCTGAGTTCACAAAAAATAAAAGTCAATATTTATTAAAATGATTGCATCACTTGTAAATATAAATCTTGATTTTAATAGATTCTGTTTATTGCGTTTTAAATAATAAGTTATGAATGGGGTCTAACTACAGCAAAGGGCAAATAACCATATATACAGTTAATAATGTTTTAAATCGGGATGAAATATATCATCTGTTGAGTATTTTAACAACAAAAATTTGATTATGAGGCATTAAAAGCCACAAACTGCAATGGGTCCACTTATCCCGCAAAAACCCTCTGAGTAACAACAATATGAAAACCATACAAGGGTTAAAGTGAGAGATCTTTTTAAGATCAATTGTCGTTTTAATGTAGGTTTCTATCTGATGAGCTGGGCACCGCTGTGATGTTGACCTTATAGACCCGTCAATGAAACTTTAATCCCTAAAAGAGTTTCATTTTAACCGTTCATGAAACTGTTGTTGTGTGTGTTGAAAACAAATCTACCTAATGCTCTTACAAGTCTACTGGAAAGAGTCAGTGTCACCGTCTGGAGACTTTCAATCATCGTAAACTAAATTTGACTGTACATTTGTGTGCTGCAAGATCACCAGCAGAAACTGACGTTTGACTGGAGAATGGTTTTACTCTTGATCTGAGACACAAAGCCTCAAAAATGTTCCTGTGGCACAACAATAAAGTGGGAGACAGAAAGTGTTGCACCGTAACGTAATTTTTCAGGAAACAAAAATTCTATTTTCACCAACTTATTTCAGGTGAGTTAATGTTGAATTTTAGGGAAAAAAGAGGTTTTGTGACAAACAAGCTGTTTGTCTGTTTTTGTTAGTCTGATTTTAAGGACTTCAAATATTTGGTCAAGTGGCAGTGCGTAGATCCGTCCCTTACTAAGTTCATTATAATGACATTTTCAACCTTTTAAGAAGTCTTCAAGACTTGTTAAACATTTTAAAATATGTTGGATCTCTTCCCATGACATAATAAAGAAAATAATTCTCTGATTAAAATCAAACCATGCATGGAAGGAAAATGTTGTATTTGCTTTTCTGTGTCAAGTTTAGATGATCCAACTTGTCTCACTAATTCACTGTTTTTTGTTTGCATACATGCTTAATTCAGATCTCCCCCTATGTGTAAGACAGTTAATTCATTTATCTTAAAATGGACAGATTATAAAAAAAAATAAAAAAAACACAAGCCTAATGCATGAAGACACAAAAATAACTTTCCGATTTGAGTAGATAATATTCTGGCCACACTTTTGCTTAAAAGCATTGAAGTGATTCTCCAGAGCAGGACAGCACCAGTTACTTATTGTGAAAGACGAACTTTTACCTCTGAACCAAAAAAGAAAAAAAAAAAGATAGGACAGCTCCTCCCTCACTGACAAACTCCCACTTCTGCTTTTTGTAGAGTTCATATTCCCCCATTTCAACGTCTAACAGAAAAGGCAACCAAAGAGTTTTCTGCCACAATCCAAAGCAAAAATGAGCAGCCACTCCTCTCTGGTCAATGTGAAAAAATGGATTTCTGAAAACCAAAATTCCTTCCTGCCACCAGTGTGCAACAAGCTCATGTGAGTAACTCGCTTTAATCATAAGCTGTGGTTGTTTTTTTTTTTTTTTTAGCTTGTAAACTTAATGCCTCAATGTGAGGCTATCACCAGATTTATTAGATATTGTGATTGCACACGCAAGTAACCACAAGTTGGCTTTCAATTCCTGTTTTTTCTCAGGCACTTTTCGCAGCTGCTCATTATGTTTGTCGGCGGCCCCAACACAAGGAATGATTATCATATAGAGGAAGGGGAGGAGGTAAGAAATAAAAAGTGAATAAATAAGGCCTCACTGTCTTCACTCAAACTGATTTAGCATTTCCTTCCCCCTTACTCCGCTGCCCTTCTCATTGGGCAAATTCCACCTCACAGCTGTACGGCTGAGAGAGTGTATTTTGGCCCAGCGCCCTTAATACACTCAACATTTTTCGTTTCTTGTTCTTGTTCTTGCAGAGTCAGGAGTAACAAATAGACTCTATCATCTGATAACCCGTTACAAAAAGTTCTTACTCAATAGCGACCCTTGACACCTTTCGAAAACAACCCAGAGCACGCTTTGGCAAATTTGAACAATCCTTATGTTTTACTTCTATTCAATACACATACAATTTTCAAAATGAACAATTTTAAACTGTATTAATGTTCACAATCATTGAAAGATTATTACACAAATATGAAAATTAAGATTATTTCACCACCAATCCGAAACAATCACATGTCAACTAAGAAGACTATCAACAATTACATTTATTCTAAACCATGTAAAGCACCACTAAATAGTAACTTTAGTAAGGTAAGTTGCAACCACATTCTTTCAATCATTACAGAGAGCTTGTGATCATGGATCAGGGTAGGAATATAGTATGGATCAGGGTTACCAATCCAACGAGCCATTTTTGCCATCAGTTCACATAATAAAACTCATTTAAAGCCCCAAACGTTTTAATTTTAATACATAATTTTATTAAACAACTACTTTAAACAATTTTTTTTGTCATTTTTAAAGAGTGGCCTTAAAATTATATCTTTAGGTTTTTAAAATCAAGAAAAACAAAATGTTTGCAAAATGATACATTTATCTGTTATGAAAAATTATGCATAAAACCCCTCTAGTTTGATGAGAGTAAAAATAGATCAGAACATTATTGATACTTTTAGAGTCAACACAATGCAAGCTATTGTTTCTGTGTGCTCTTCCAGGAAGAGTCAATGACTCCAAGAAATAAGCATTTTTTAAAATTTTTTTTTACATTTTAAACATTTTAAACTGATTTGTTTCACATGTATGAATGTGTTTATGATTGAAAATGAGCTCTTTGACAACATATGTTGTAAATTGTTGTAATTGTTGTAAATCACTATATAAATGAACCGAACTGAATTGGAGTCATTGTGCAAATTAAATTATTCCATGAAAACAATGAAAACTAAAATGATGTAATCACAAACAAAAAGAATATATTACTTCAGACTCGTGATTGATTCAGTAATTTTCTTAATAAAAAAACATTTAAATTTAGGAGATTATAGTATCCTACCAGCATACAGGGACAATGAAACTGAAACAGCTGTCATTTTAGTGTGGGAGGTTTCATGGGTAAATTGGATAAGCCTGGTGGCCAATCTTCATTAATTGCACATAGCACCAGTAAGAGCAGAGTGTGAAGGTCCAATTGCTCAAACTATTGCAATACAAACGACATTATGGGTGACATAAAAGAGTTTAAAAGAGCACAAATTGTTGCTGCACATCTTGTATCGAGTGCCGCCGTATCCACGGTAATGTCAGCATACCACCAAGAAGGACGAACCCCATCCAACAGGATAACAGTGGACCAAGAGGAAGCTGTCTGAAAGGGATGTTCAGGTGCTAACCTGGATTGTATCCAAAAAACACAAAACCATGGCTGCCCAAATCACGGCAGAAGTAAATATGCACCTCAGCTCTCCTGTTTCCAGCAAAACCGTAAGGCGGCAGCTTCACGGGGTCAATAGAATACGGCCCGGCTGCTATAGCCAAACCTTTGGTCACTCGTGCCAAACGTCGGTTTCAATGGTGCAAGGAATGCAAATTTTGGGCTGTGGACAATGTGGAACATGTGTTGTTCTCTGATGAGTCCACCTTAGCTGTTTTCCTCACATCCGTGAGAATTGCGGTGTGGAGAAGCCCCAAAGAAGCGAAGTACCCAGACTGTTGCATGCCCAGAGTGAAGTATGGGGGTGGATCAATGGTGGTTTGGGCTGCTATATCATGGCATTCCCTTGGCCCAATACTTCTGCTAAATGGGCCAAGGACTACCGAACCATTCTGGAGGACCATGCGGATCCAATGGTTCAAACATTTTATCCTGAAGGCAGTGGCATGTATCAGGATGAAAATTCTCCAATACACACTGCAAGACAGGTGAAAGATTGGTTCGATGAACATGAAAGTAAAGTTGAACATCTCCCATGGTCTGTGCAGTCACCAGATCTAAATATTATTGAGGCACTTTGGGGTGGTTTGGAGAAGCGAGTCAGGAAATGTTTTCCTCTACCACCATCAGAACGTGACCTGGCCATTATCCTGCAATGGTTTAAAATTCCTCTGACCACTTTGCAGGACTTGTTTATGTCATTCCAAGATGATTTGATGCTGTATTGGCCGCAAAAGGAGACCCTGCACCATACAAAAAAATGATAGCGGTCTAAAACCAGGTGTTTCAGTTTCATTGTCCAACACCTATAGATAAAAGGCTTTTGTGGCTAAATATAGAAATTAACATTTGTTGGGGACTGGAAGGAAAGCTTTTATTCCATATCAAAGGCCAACCTATTGTGTAATGTCTACCTCTACAAAGCTACATTTTACCCAGTTATGTCTTTTTCTGTTTAAAATAGTTGTTCTTCCAGCTGAAGGGAGATATGTGTCTAAAGGTGATTGAAAATGGCAAACACAAGGACGTCCACATCAAAGAAGGCGAGGTGAAGCACTGATCTAAATGTATTCATCTCATCATCACAGATTTCTTTAACAGTATGCTAAGCCTTTACTATTACATAGAAACACATGGGAATGATAAACTTTTTGGTATATCTTTTTTCTTTCACTTTCAGATGTTTCTGCTTCCAGCTCGAATCCCACACTCTCCTCAGAGACAGGCCAACACTATTGGACTGGTGGTGGAGAGACGGCGACTGCTGACTGAAACTGACTGCCTGAGGTTCACCTATCTTCATCCATTTACACCTTCCCCTATTTGAGCTCAATGCTAAACGGTTGAGTGCTAAATGGATGATGGCTTCCATCATCGCTTTTGACATAAATGCAAAAGTTCTGGATTTAAGCTTTATGAGTACTTTCAGGGTCTGGAAGAAGATCCAAACTATCCCTCTCAAAGGAGAGAAAAATGGTTATGATATTTCCGACAACTTGGGAAACACATAGGTTAAAACCCGCAATGACCTGGTTTGAACTGTTCAAACAAAAAAAGCCCTTCCCCCCGCATGAAAACCTGCGAGGTTTAGTAAAATGTGTTGCATCCCTCATAGTAAAAACTAATGCCTTCTTAAGAAAATTCTGTATGCAAAGACAAAGGACTAGATATTTATTCAAAACAAGAAGTTAATTGTTTGTAGAGGAACTCATGATTTTTTTTTACCACATACCTGTAAAGTGGTAACACAATAAAAGTCCTTGAATCCTTGAAGAACGCCATAACAACTGCCATTCAAAGTAGTTGTGTTTGAGATTATTTTCCAGTTGAATAGTCCAACGCTGACCATGCTTCAACCAAAGTTGTTAATTTAAGTTCAACCTGAAGATGTTGCACCCTTTCAGTCCACTGGTTCAAAGTCCTGGCGCACAAAATAATGCTAAACATCCAGGTGTTAGCCTGGATGTTTATCAGATTTGATAAAGAATGAGTGGTTACACCTTTTCTGGAATAAATGGCTTTACACTTTAAAAACCAGGTGTAACGTACAGAAGGACATTTAATCAAATTCTCCTTGGATATGTTAGAGCCTCAATGTAAACATTTCACCCTTTTTGGGTTGGTAAAATTTGTCAATCCATCTGCAAATAGATACAGTTTTGCACACTCTGTTGGAAGTTTTTAGGGTTGCTAAAAAAGAATATTTCCATCAGTATCTGTTTGTCCTTTTAGGTACTACGTGGACAACACCAACGACATCTTATTTGAGCGATGGTTCCACTGTGAGGACCTTGGGACACAACTGGTTCCAATAATCAAAGAGTGAGACATATTTCTAATTGTTTTTACATTTAATACATTTGTTGGGATTCCTTTACCGTGTTGGTTGACATTCCACTACAGATTCATGGCATCAAAACAAGCCAAGACAGGAAAACCTGATCCAGGTGAACTTTCAGATTTTTACACCTTTAACACTTAACTGTTTTTAAAAATAAACTCCTGCCATTTTTATTTTGTGTTAAACAGATGAGGTTTTCAGAGAGCCTCTGTTCCAGCTGAACACCCTGAATGTGATGAAACCCTTTTCTTTCAAGGACTGGCTAGACAAACAAAGTCCATCCCTGGCTAATGGCAGGCCTGTTGACATCTTTGGAGCTCAATTTGAGACAGAGGTACATGGTGTCACACTCTACACAACAAATTTGTAGGTATCTTTAAAACATTTTCTAACATATTGTTTAACTATACAAATTTGAATTTGTTGCTAACCCCTTTCTCATCAAAAAGGGGCACAATTATACCTAAAATGTATACAAAAGCTCACCAACCAGTGTTTGGATGTCTACTGAGAAGCTTTGCCCCAGTTACATAATTTGTATAGCAATTAACAACCTTCTGAGATATTTTTGGCTCTGCCCAGATCTACAGTTTAAACATAGTTAAGCAAACATATTTATAGACTGAAGTAAAGGCATTGAGAATGCTATTCCTTGATGTGGGCCTGTTATACCTGTTTTGATATGTTTGAGATTATTTTTCCATTGAGGAACCCCCTTCTGTCCAATTTTCAGCTGCCTGATTATGGTTTTAAGATAAACTGGAATGATTTAGAGGCAGTATTCCTTTTTGATAAGTCTATTCATATTCTGCAATGTTCCAGTGCTACTTTTTTTCACCTGTGCCCATAAAAAGCTCAAGCTTTTCTTTGTCAGACCATAAAACCTTGTTTTCAGACGGTACAGGTTTCGGGTTAAATGTATTAACTTTTCTGCAAGGGGTTCTTTCTTGCTTGACAACCTTTTCTTTCAAGGTAATGCTTAACTGGCATCACTAAATGTCTCAGTAGTTTCCAGCTTAGAACTTGGTGTTTCCTGAACATCAGAACAATCTGGTGACACTTTTCAAGTTTGTACTTAGATGCAATTTTGTTTGAGCTTAAAATCAGAAATTGTAAAGAAATTGGTCTAAAGGTCCTTTGAATGGTGGCAAAAATAAACTGCTAACTGCAATCCCCAATAAGGTCTCAAGAAATATATTTTAGAACCTTTCTCTTTTTGTTGTATGATCTTGATCTGTAGGGGGAATTTATACTAAGTATGGTTTATCTGTCTTAAGAAAAATCTACAGAGACAGCAAGTTGTGTTATGTTGTAAAATGTAGAAAGTGTTGTAAAGTTTAAAAACACGTAGTCTCTAGTTACAGACAAATTACCAGATTAGTGCTTTCCCTGAGAGGTTTCAGGGAAGTGGCTTGAAGTGGCAAGTTCCTGCAGGTCATAATGAGGGCTTTACAGAAACGAAAAGTCTTTGGAAATGTAATGTTACTAAGGTTAAAGTCTCACTCCTTTTTTATATATATTTATTAGACTTTGGGTGGCTGAATTAGCAAGAAACTTATTGGATTCATTTTCCTTTGGAAAAAGGAAAATATCTCTGCCTGTCGGCGAGAGACTAAGTAGCTCACCTACAGACAAGTCACACATTTTTAGATTTAATTAAACTAAGATGTTTGGCTGGAAAGGAATTGCATTGCTAACTCTTTGGAGAGTTGAGAAGATTTTCCCTCTAATGCTACATCCAACTTAAGTGCTTTTGATATCTATTTCTTGGATCTGATAGAATTATTATAAAAAAAAAAGTACAGAAACTTAAGGCTAACTTAAAGGTTTAAAATGTGCATAGTTTCTATTCAATAATGAATAATCCAAGATTCTCTCTGTTTTTTTGTTCTTTTTTAAAGGCAATGGTGTTTGGATCTGGACTGACAGAGACTTCAATCCAGCAAACAGATGCATGGATTTGGCTGCTGGCACGTACATTCTTCAAGGCACACCTCTAATAAACCACCATAGGCCCCTAAAAGCTGATCCTATATCGGCGTCTTCGCTCTTTGTCTTCCAGGAGGGATCTTCAAGAGTAACCGTAGCCGAGCAGTCATTTGATCTGACCTCTGGAGATAGTTTGCTCATTCCCGAGCAGAGCAAGTAAGTCTTTTTTTTAACAAATTATGACAGCATAGGATGTAAAACGAATGTGTTTTTGCAAAATTTGTCAAAATCAAAGAAAAAATACAATATGGTTAGTTTTATGTGAATTTTTCCCCTCACTGGCAGCAGTGGATGATTGATTGCAATAACTTTTTCCAGAAGGAACAAAAGCTATTGGAGAAAACTTTTTAAATGCCTCTACCTTTTCCAGATAGTTCTGCCATTTATGTTGACATGTAGAAAGCAAACGGAGACTTGCTAAGGTCTATAGTATTTGCAATAAAAAGGCTGCTGCCAACTTGAGTGAAGTCAGAAATTTGTTGGAACTATAATACTGTCTCCAACAGTGATGGAAAGGATAAAGTGCTAATCTGAGCACCTGTGATATTTCCATAGCATGATGTTACGACATACCTGGGTGCTGGCAAAGCAATAAATCATTCATTGGATTTGATTACCAGCTCCCAGTAGCTTCGTGGGTTTCTTCTCACACAACGTTGTCTTCGAAGAAACAAAGTTAATAAAGTACCCACCTAAAACCAGTGCAAACATTTTTTGCCCTTCTACCCTCAAAAAGGGGGATGCAGAGCATTAGAGATTTTTATGTGGTATTGTTTAGATATAGTTTAGTAGACGATAAAGTCTCCTTAAATCTTTGAAAAAATGTTTTAGTTTTGGGTTTTGTTCTACACATTTTCAGAGTCTAAACCAAACACATTATTTGCTTTATTTTTGTAGGTACCAGTGGCAGAGGAATGAGGGGACGGTTGCCTTGTTTGTTGTGCAAAACCCAGAGCAAAAGAGAACTTAATCTTCAACTACATATCTCCATAGTTCAATTACTTAGAGTGGGGAGAGAAATTATTGAACATGGTAATACTCTAAATTGGATATACATTTATTATAATGCTGTTGACATGAAACTCACACCAGAGGTCAGTAGCAACCCAAGTTATCCACATTAAGTCATGTAAATGAAATCAGAATTTTATTTTCTATAAAGTCAATCACGGCTTAAGATCTCTGTCTTTCACAAAAAAATCAACCTTTTGTTTAGCAAAGAACGTCCAGGTACAATCTTTCAGTTTTAGGTTTAGGTTTCCTTCCACCGTAAACTCAAACGCATCCCCAAACAATAAAGCTATTGTCTGGGGAATATCTTTGCTTTCTCTAATACTCCTCTGAAAACATACAACTCTTTTTCAGCATCTCCTTTCTGTAGTACTGGAGTCTTGCACAGCAGGTGATCCCATTAAGTGTATTACTTTTCTTCTCTTTAATACCAACTTTTTCTTATCCTCTGCACTTTCTCGCTGGCTTTACATGATTGTTTTAGACTCCTATGAAAGAAATCTTGAAAGAAGCGTTTGACCATGGCTTGTTTACTGTGAAATATTGTTCTGTCAACCCGTAAGCAGGTTTGTAACCTGCGCCGTCGTTATTTCTGGCAACAACATCATACTGATGGTCTTGTGAGCCGGCTTTGACCTAATATGTTTCTTATGCAAATTCTTGAGAATGAGAAACATTTTTAAAGACCATCAGGTAGGAATAAATCCTCTGATATTCTTGATTTTATATGCCTTTTTTATTTGCAGTTCATCACATTTCCTTTGTGTTATTTCCCTTTAATACATTTAAAATATTCTATGGACTTGGAATAAGGAAATCAGTTGTACATTTCATATCAGCAACCCTGATAGAAATACATTTACTGAGAAAAAACATCAGTTTGTTCAATACACTATGTATGATGAAGAATTACATACAGAAGAGAAGTACTTTAAAACTGCAACGTCAGTGAATGTTAAAGCTAACAGAAATAAAAAATGATGTTGCATAATTTATCTTGCATGTTTTTTTTCCTTCTTTTCTTGATAGCTATTTGAAGCGTCTTGACTGTCTCCATAATCAAACCTCAGGGAGACACGGCCCTGTCAGAAAAATCCTTGAAGCTGAAAGATCCGAAACACAAGTTTTGACGTGCACCAACAACATAACACCACAGTGAGATAACAGCACAGTGCCAGGTTTCCAGTGTCCTTAAAATTGTGCAAGCTATCCTGCTTCTTTCTGATGAAATATTTGTATCGACTAAACATGAAAATGCTGCCTTTTTGGCAAAGCTGAGAAGGAAAGAAAAAAAAAGGAAAGGAAGACAATCCAAACCTCTCACATTTTGTTCAACCTCGACAAAATGAAATAAGTTGCAGAGAAGCAAGGAAATCCCCAATGTTTTATTTGATGTTAATGTTCCTGCAGAAAATGAGATCAGATATTTTGTGGGTAATCATGGAAGCACATGATTTTAGGATAAAAACAAAATCAATCGCTTTTCAGTCTTATCCTTAGCGTGTTCTTGATGACATGCTGCTCTGCTATAAATGCAGCAACAACCCAGGCCAGCGCATAGTCCAGAGTCACCAGTCCTCTCAGGTTGTACGGATGGGCTGAGTAATCCCAGGGACAGGCACCCAGCAGGCTCAGACCCACCCCCCAGCTGAACTCCCATATGTAAATGAATGTGGTGTAAACTGTCAGTCTTACAGGGAGGGAGCGTTTCTGGGCCAGCAGCCGGGCCCTCAGGCCCTCGATGAGGAAGATTGCGGTGCCATACATCGGCAGAGCCCACAGGCTGCTGTGTCCTGCAAGCCTACTGTCTCGGGTGCTGCACCAGTCATACACAGCAGTAAAGACCATCTCGCAGAGGCAGCCGTGCAGGGCGTACACGTACAGACGAGACAAGCCCGAGAGAACGCGGAAGGGGCCTGCTGGGGAATCACCTCCAACAGTGTGCTCTGCAATAGATAAAAAAAGTATTAAAAACTAATTGGGAAGGCTTTTCCTTCAGAAACAAGTGAAAGCACATCGAAAATAAAGCTGCACCCAGACAGGATTGATGGGTTTAGAGATAACCTGTAGGGATAAAATCAGCTGGCTTATGCCAAGAAAAACACTTATGAAAGATATCATAAGATATCGTAAGAAAAATACTTTCCTGGATCTTGATGTTAGTTTGTTCATAAGCTTCTTTTAAACAAAAAGAAGGAAATTTCACACTGTAAAAAAAAACAAAAAACACCCCCAAAGTATTGTCTAGTTACTCTAGAAAACCTCAGAGGCCTTCACCAGAGAAGTTGTATTTTTATTGAGATTAAAAGTTGGCTCTTCAGAACGGAGTTGTTTTTACACGATTCGTTTTACGGGTAACAGATTAAACACGGCTGAACATGAACGTGTGGAAAACATTTAAAATTTGAACTGTTAGAAACGCTGAGAGCCAACTATCACCTTCTTTTTAGGTCTCAATCGTGCGCTTACTTTTTTTTCTTGATCTATTTTTCCGATCCTAAGGAAGGTTATTGAAGACGTAGATGTAACATTAGAAACATACAACAAAAATATCATAGCTCAAGGAGTAAGTTGTTAAACAGATTAGTCCTGTTGAGAGACGATTTTTACTGACGTTTGTTTTATTCTGCCACTGAGGCGTAAGGAGGTTTAATCTGGAGGATTTTTTTTTTTACCCCGAAGCATCGACCTTCTCAGGGCTGCAATGAAAAGCATTAAAGATTTAATAAGAAGGCCCAACAAGGAGTAAAAAGAGCAGCACTTATTCTTAATGGAGGAGAATGGGCCTGAAGCACACATACAGTATTTTTTTGATGTTGCCCTTAAAGGCTTGAATGATGGCTGCTGGTAAGAGCTGCAACGTCACACACTAGTCCGCCGGGGCATATTTTTAAATACAAATAATTGCAATCATAATAAAGCAAAGAAGGTACAGGCTTGTTTGTCCGTCATCACTGTTGACTCGACCACTTCATGACCAACTCTGCGGTTCTTCAGGTTGTTCTTAAACACTCTGTCGAACTTCCTTTCATCTGATTGTGAGTTTCGTTGCAATAACACTAAATTGTTTGAACCAACCAACAGTTTGAACCGAACAATTACGATGCCTTCTTAAAGGTGGGGTTTGGATGCAATAGCAACGGTTTTAAACTTTATATAGTGTTTTTTATTAGTCCTTACATTGCAATGCAGCTGTGTTGGAGCCGGGATGCATCTAAAACATGCAGGACAGTAGCTCTCGAGGACCATGGTTGGAGATCCTTTTTTCTAGGTTTTTTATATACACAACATTTGCATACCAACTAATGGTAACCTACTTACTTTACCGTGCAATAAAATGGGAGCATGTGTCTGGAAAATACACAAAACACACCGCTTTTAGGAAAGTCTATATGAAGAACAATTCCAACTATTGTGTACGGTGGTGGGAGGATCATTCTGTTGGCCTGTTTTGCTGCAGTAGATGCTTATTACGCATTAAGAAAATGCCCAAAATCTTCAATCTGTGCTGAGATCAACAGCTGGTTGGTTAAAACCTGGATACAGTTAAATTTTCCGCTGGTTTTAGAAGGGCAAAATCAAAATGATAGAAAAAATGCAGCCAAAGGTAAAAAGACAATTTCTGGGTCATAAACCAAACAAATTAGTTGTCAAATATCTAATAGGTTTTAGGCTTGGTGAGGCCAACAAAAGAGATCACTAAGAGATTTTACTTCTTATTGTTTGATTTGAGCAGATGCGTAAATATCCGTCAGTAAGTGCACTTGCTTGATTTAGAGAACATTTACAATAAGTAAAAGAAATATGCCCATGATTTTTGTTGTATTCTTCTTGTGAATAGAAGTTTTGTTGTACAATAACTCCATCCAGGATAAAGAATGACTCAACGACCTTCACACCCTTAATGAGCATAGAGCATACTGGTAACAGTACTATCAATGCAGCTAACTGCGCTCAGCCGTTATCATGAGGAAAATTAAGGTGAGTAACAAATTGCATGTATGATAAGATTGAGTTAATATCGTTTTTTGCTGCACTTTGCTCTGCACATAATGCTCCTGCTTTGTCCTCCGCTTACAGGACACACACCTTCTGATGTGGATTAACAAGCTAATAGTCCTGCTTAACAAATTAAAGACGCAGCTAATCCATGGCGCGCTTTCACTCTCTTCGAAGAAAGTCATTTTAAAATATCAGCGTGACTACCACTGTGTAACATTGTTCTGATTAATTAAAACAGCAGTAATTAACTTCTCTCTTGTTTGCATCATTGAGCTCAATGCAAATTAAACTAATGGGAAAATTGTGATTTAATCCTCAAAGTTTTAGCCATTGAGGAGTTTAAAATGGTTTTAAAAGAAATGAATCTCACCTCGATCACTTCTCCCTCCCACTGCTACTTTTCTGCCCTTCATCCCTGGCCAGTGTATAGATCTCCGCTTCTATATAATCCCTCTGCTTCGCCTTGTGTGTGCACGTGCGTGTGAGCGAGGATTCTAGGCTAAACATTAAGCCGTTCCACGTTATCAGACACTGATGTCTCTGTCGCCAGGTCGAGTTGTGAACATAGGAGGAGATCTGGGAGGCAAACCTGCATCAGCGACAGGAAAGTGTGCATGGAGAGCACATAAACGTCGATATTGATCCCTCTGAGGCGGCATGAATGCTCACTTTCAACCAACGCAAACACTTTTATTGATGTGTTTTTGAAGGCAGACTTGGCAAAAAGTTCTCTTTAACTTTGCATCTGTCTCTTATCAGGGGGGTTATCAGTGAGTTGCAGTGGAGGGAAACGCGAGAGAAACCGATAAAATATCTAGAGCGATTTTTAATTCAAGCACAACAGTAGCTGATGTTTTAGATGTTGAATAAAGTGTCATAGCTTTTCTGCTGCAGCTTCAGGTCATCTTGACATTAGATGCACTCGTGAAGCAATGGAGAACATGCTTATCACTATATCTTATTCAGACAACATACAGTCATAATGCAAGGTTGAGCTGTGAGCTGTTTGTAAACATTTTTATTCTTATGAATGCCTTTATAATAAACTAGTCAAAGTCTGATATGCTGTTCTTATATTGTATTATTTCATAAAATTAAAAATGAAGATTTTTATTTGTCTCAAATTTGCCAAATTTATAACTTATCATACAAAATTACTATAGTGCTATTTTAAACTGTATAAAAAACATACCTAAATGATTGAAACCTAACCTGAAGTTTAGAAAAAAACATTGTAAGTAATGATTAAATAAAAATGCACTTAAAATGTAGACGTGCTGTGTCAAAAAAGTAAGAAGAATCCATCATCCAACAAATGGGTAATTAGCGGTAAGAACTAAACTCTTCACAAAATCCTATCCAAAAGTTAGAATGTTTTAGTTGTCATAATAAAGTTGGTAAAACCTTTTCCTTGCTGTTTGAATGTCGTTCGGATGCATTTGTAGGTTCTCACTGCGTACTCCGACTTTGTCCCACAGCCTAAAGGCACAATTTATTTTTAAAATTGGTTAATTTAAATTGACCTTAAATTGAAAAAAATAGACTAGAGTCTTGGTTTGTGGATCTTGACTAGAGGTAGACCCAAGCCCCCACTGGACCATGTAAAGATAACCGATTTTAGATTGATGGATGTTTTTGATAAAATAAACTTTAGTTTGTTTCTGTATGAATATAGCCTTTGCTTCAGTGTCTACATATAACATTAGGGAAGTTGAGTGATCTCTTCGAAAGCAGCCAATAGTCAAACACACACCATAAAGTGGTTAGATGGCTCTGCTGGCACAGTTCATCTCTTGTACTGCAAACAAAACATCCATCAATTCCCTGAGAGCAGGCGTTACTCCTGGTGGTACCTGCATTTGGTCTTTTCTGTTTATTTTGTGAGTACAGTCATAAAACCGGCCGTCTGGCTGCAGAACTGTGGATCAGAGTCCAGAGATTGTAGTAGCCACACCTCTAGGCCCGTGGGTGGGGTATGATCCAATGTCAGGAAGTCAGTGACCATAAAGTTATTGAGAGGACAGTAGAAGTTCTGTGTGAGAATCTTTCTTGTGTACTGATAGAAGATAACATTTATTCAGGGATATCCAATGCTTATTGTCTATCTTGGCAACAGAGGCCTAAAAAGAGTTGTTTGGTGCTGTAGCTAATGGATGCAATAACTGGAGGGTTGGTGATAGATACTAGTGAGCTAAGCATTTGTAATCTAGTGCATGCCTTTCATTTGGCATCTTATCTTAACTGGAAGGTTTTTATGCCTTTATTCATATCATGATATCATGGATCAGCGTATTAATACCTGGATGCCATAGAAAGTACTAATAAACATGATTAGGCAAACAATTCAAGGGGAACTGATTTTGTGATGTGGAATAAAGAGAAAGCAATGTTCAATTGGGTTCAAAATGTCAGCTTAACAAAAAACGGACTGGTCTTTATCATGTTGTACAAATATATCAGTCTAACATCGAATGAAAACACAACTCAGATCCTATATTATTTAGCAAACAAAGATTAAGTCAAAATGAAAAACTGCAAACCAGGCGTCAGCACATGCGGCCTTCCAGTTCAACTGACCTGCTCCAAAACACTCAAATTGAATGCATGGTTAATAATCAACTCTTTGTGAAACTTTCTAACATGTGAAGGATGTAATTGAGCTTTTTTATTCAAGTATGATTAAGCACAGTGGTATCCAAACCTTGTAGGATGTGGTGCTGTAGTTCCCTGCTGTAAACTTAATACGGACACATATGATCAATATCATTGTGACCATTTCTATAAAAGCAAGAGTCCTGGTCAGCTTTCTGCTCTGGAACATTCAGGTCTTTGTTAACAGAATGTTACACAGGAAAAAGTCAACATGGACCTTAAAGACGCAGTTGCAGCTGCAGCTGCAGCTGCTGTCAATCTCTTCTGGCTTTATGAAACTACCAAGTCAAGATGAGACGCCCAGCAAAAGTCAGACGGCGACGTCTACAGAAGCTACAACAAACTCAAGAGGTACATCTCAGACTTTGTGGCCTGAGTTAGCTGTTCACATGTTACAATCATGATCAAGTTTCACAGAAAAGGGAAGGATGATTTTAGGATTTTAGTGATGTCGGATCCATACCAAAAATGAAATTCCTAGTTAAGGATAAACATTAACAACGTCTGTTTTGTGCCCAGAGATAATTCCTAAACCTGTTCTGTTTAGGAACACAAAGGCGTTCGATAAAACCGTACAGCTAAAGTCTCGTAGGTTTTACTGCCTAAGCAACCTATATCTAGTACATATCAAAGGCACTGCAACGGACCCCTGGTACTCACAGTGGTTAGAGGCTACTACAGCATCTGTGTTCCCCCATAAAAAGTCTTACAACTGCCTATTTCAATAGTTCAAACACCAAATATACCTTCATAGGCATTATTATCCGATGAAAACTGTCCCGTAGTTGCTAACATCTACATTTATTTCTGCTCTTGAGGTTTATAGCCAGTTAGTGCCAAATCAAAAAGATCCTGCTCCTGGATTGGCTGCATTAGAAAACACAAGCCAAAAGCATGACAGGTATCATTGTGCTTCCATATTTCTGCTTCCCTAGCTACATTTTGTTCTGAATATTTTAGTTATGCGCTACGAATAAATCCACTGGCAGGTTAACTGAATCCACTAGATTGGGTTTTTAATGTTGAATCTGAATGAGCCACAACCGGGGCTGCTGCATATTATAAAATCTTGAGATAGGCTGGTAAATCTTGTGATATCAAGTAAAGAAATGTGCCTCCTTCACAGTCAGAATTTGACACAGTGGCTTCGACACATTGCACAGTTATTGCACTTCAAACAGTCCTTTTCTGATATGAATAGCATGCACACTTATATTGCAATGACAATATATTGACGATATAACTCTGAGCATAACAGTTCTACAACATTTTCAAGACGTGTGACTAAGGTATTAGTAGTGGGTAATACCTTAGTTTTGTTTGGGAGAAAGACGTAACTAAAAAATATTAAGATACTTGCCATGAACGAGGAATGATGGCAATGAAAAAATAAATCAGGAGAACTAGAACCAGTAGGAAAACAATGGAAACATAAATAAATAAACAAAAAAGAGTCTCAGAGAACCTTACAGTCACTGAACCATGAGAATATCAAACTTCTCTGGTGTCAAAGTTAACACTGTCTCTTTGTCGGGTGATAAATTGTGAATCACTGGATCATGAATATAACAAAGATCCCAAAACCCAACAACAGAACTACAAAGGAATGTTTAATAAGGATTTACAGTTCGGTTATTATAGTTGATAACAGAAACAGTCTAGATTTCTACCTGGCTGAAAATGGGCTCTGCATAAACAAATGTCTAAAATGTGAAATGGGAGCTACTGATACCAAAACAGAGGTTCATACAAGCAGCCATAGGGTGTAATTAGACAGCCTTTACATTTTCACTTCATCTACATAATCTTTTTTTATGTTTGAACCTTATAACATAATAATTTTAACACCTAGAGAAGAAGCACGGGGACAAAAAATACTCATATGAGCGAAAAATCCCGAAATGTTGGATGTAAGTTAAACGCGAGTTTGTGGCCAACTCTTTTCTGTGGAAGTGTCTTCGCCAACGTCATGTTTCAACAAGCCCTCACACAACCAGCTTTTTTTTTTTGTGAAATCTCACACCTTTCCACAACAGCTCACTTTCACCCTCAGCCCGAGATCTACGCACATCATTTGTCTTCACCAACTGAACGCATTACTTCCTTGTAACTGCTGGTGAGTACTGACAACTTGACGTTTACGCCCATTTTATGATTGAATTTTGTTCTTTTACTGTGGGCTGTGAGAAGTTTAACATTTAAAAAAAGAAACAAATGAAGGGAGGCTGAATCAGAGGACTCTGAAGGATACAGGGCGACAATGGATGCGGATGTATGTGCAGATAATTGTTTTGCTTTACGATCTGTTTTACGGCACATTCCTCATGATATAAGAATCCTAATTTGCCAGTTTCTAAAAAAAAAAGTTTAATTTGACTTTTACCTTTTTGACATTGCTTTAGCAAAAAAAACATCCAATGGGATTTTCAACTGCCTCGCAAATAACTGCTCAACTTAAAGCTTGATTCAGGGTAATAATGCTAAATGCACCGTAGATTTGCATTGTCAAGACAAATCAGACACATTAAAGTTTTATGTAAACAAAAGCTGCAGTTCCGAACATGCCTTTGTGGTTCAGAGTTTCCCTTTTCAACCGGCGCAAATATTTCCTCATACTTGTGTGTTTCTTATGGTCTCCCAATAAGGCATGTCCTGAACACACGTATGCACTCTCAGATGGAAATTATACTTTACTTTATTTTAGATTAACTTTTAGACGTTTCTCTGCTTGTTTAGGATTTCTCTGATCAGATGGATGTTGTTTTTACTCTGCCATACTCATAAGATTAGATTAGATTAGATTAGATTAGATCATCCTTTATTGATCCCCTTAGAGGAGAATAAATAGATTTTTGTAAATAGGATTTGCCGTGAAAAGGTATTTGTGTCTCTACAGATTTTTGTCCTGTATTTTTTTTGTCACATTTAAATTTTTTAGATCATCAAACATCTGTGATATTGCAAAAATATAACATAAGTACATAAAAAAAATAGGAATGAAATGATAATTTAATTTTTATTACGGAAAGCTATCTATGCCTACCCAGTGAAAACATAATTGATTTGATTACATGTGGATGAATAACATGGTTTTTGATTTTGTTTCATTTGCCACACCAAGACTGATTTCTGATTGATTATGAAAACTAATTGAAAAATATACCAACAACATGAAATTTAAGAACAGGTGGAATTTCTCACCATGTGTTTTCACGAGAAAAACTCACGTTTTTGAACAGATTTGGTTCAATTACTTTGTTTTTACCCGTTTTGGGAACCGAGCACGATGGTTCCTTGGTATTCAGACATGCAAAATGGTGAATAAAAAAACAGACATAGACGAAGTTAAAGATGGATTTTAGCTTCTGATTTGGGAAATCTCAACAAAAAAAAATACAGTTGTAGAAGATTCTAGTCCACGTATGAAGAACTTAAGTACTGTACTTTTAATTTGGAGCAATTTATAGATGGTTAGGTTGGAAAAATTTGGTGCTATTTCCAACTTAACTACAACAATAAAAGAAGCCAACTTTCATTCACTGAAAGTATTTTGTCTTTATTCAAAAAACATAGGCTAGATCTTTAGATAACATAAGAATCCACAAACCTTCAAACTGAGCACCTATACAGCTTTACACGTGCATAACACGGAAATTACAAGAAATTCATCTGCTGGGTTTTCCCAACAGATCACTGCACAATCTCTGCTCCATACATCACCTCACTTAAAATAAAACTGGCATTCTGCAGTGCCTGGGTTGAACCACGGTTTGCACACTAGAAGCTTTTTTTCTGTAGAAACATGCAGCACCAGTTTGCAAAGACATTCAGGAACTGGAACGGCATCCAAACCGCCCACCAGTCTAAAGTAGTGAAGCTTTCCAGATTTGATCGGTATCCCAAAATTACTTCAAGAATGTATCCACCGTTCAAAACAACTTAGAATATTTAAAGCTCATCAGGTCTCATCCCCAGTTCAACAACGAGAAAGAGACAGAGACCAGTAATTACCAAGAGAACAACATGTTATGTAAAAAAACAAACATTGTGTCTGTATAATCATCAAGAAAAACAGTTTCTAAAAAAGTGGAGCGCCAAAAACTAGAAAAGAAGAAGATAATGCTTATAATCAAACATGGTGGTGGTAGTGTGATGGTCAGGGTCTATTTCTCTGGTTATAACATGGATTAATTCAAATAATCCTGCAGACGAATGTTCATTTATCATCCTGTGACTTCAAAATCAAGCTAATATTTGTTATGCTGAGGGTAAATAATCCTAAATGCAGAAGCAATCTATTCTCTATACAACTCAAATAGCAAAAGTTAAGCTTTCGGAGTGGCAAGGTCAAAGTCTTAACTTTAACACAAACAAGATGGTATCACCACTGTCATTTTTCTTTGTTTCCATGTTAAGCTGTGGATCTATCAGCACCTTCACTTAAGTTGATTTGTGTTTGTTGTCTCATTCCTGCCTCTCCAGACGAAGAATCCTGCCTCGCCTGGAGTCATTATCTTTGCCGCTATCTGTGTTGTTCTTTTGTTCCTTGTTGGACCATCTTCCTCCTTTTTTATGTATTTGCCAAATGTTTTTTGTTTTGTTGAGGGAACTGCAGCCCTTGTTCTGTAAAAAACAACAACAAACAAAAAAAATAAAAAAAATAAAAGTAGAACATTTACCTTTTTTATTACATTTATCACCACCGCAGTGGAAACAACGAAGGCTAACGACGTTTATACTGTATTATGTTCCACTGATGGAACCGAAGGAAACAGTGGCTCTAAAACATGCCCTTACCGTTATCCTGCCACCACTGTGCCTGAGTTTATGAGCTTGTGTTCTGACATGTTGTCTCCTTGTAATTGTTTTGTCTTGAACTGTAACTTTTGTCTCAGGCCTGTGGAGTATGAAAAAGAACGATTTGGTTTTTATCCAGTTTCTCTAAACACTGGACAGCCTGACCTTAGGATGAATTTGCTTTGATGTCTACTCTTGGGAATCTCTGCACCTGCCAAATGTTTTCAGCTGGTGAATAATCTTTCTCTCGGTAACACGATGGACTTCAGATCACTCAGAACAGGGGTGGGACCATTCCGGTTATGGAGGACCGGTGTCCTCCAGGTGTTAGATGTGTCTCTGCTTCAACACACCTGAGTCAAATAAACAGGTCATTAGCAGGACTCCAGAGAAGTTCACTTATACTGAGGAGGTGCTTCAGCCATCTGATTCCGGTGTGGTGGATCGGGGATAAATTTAACATTTGTGGGCCTCGACCCTGGAGGACTTGAGTTGCCGACGCCTGACTTACATAGAATCTTTCATAAATTGATGTCAGCAAACATTACTTTCCTCAGTTAATTGCTGATGCATTTCCTTCTTTTCAACAAATACTTCTATGATCTATAGTAGCAAACCCAGCAAATCTGCTTTAAAGATGTAGTCACGGTGATGAGGACCAGGTAATCAGGAACATTATAACTTTGAAATTATCTGGAAGCATAACAAGTGCACTTTATTATTTGCACGATTTGAAGTGTTATTTTGTATTTTTCGTCACTTCTTGTGACATGCATGGGTCTCATCTTTGTCTTAGCACAGGAATTATGCCACAGTTGGTGTTTGGGTTAAATCCTGTCTGGTGAGAGTCCAACTTGCTACAAATCCCGAATGCAACAGACCATAAAATTGAGTGAAGAATTGGACCAACCCATGGTGAATGCATACCGTTTAGTAAGGCGTTGGTGTAGTGTGTGTGTTTTAGGTATCATGTTGCCCTTAATACAAATGAATGAACACAAAGCTCTAAACTTTAACTTATTTCTCTTGCAACAACCTAAAGGGCAAAATCACCAACAACTTGACTCAAAGCATTAGGCAAGAACATAAGCTTGACACACATTTTATCAACAGGCCATTAAGAGTAAAACCACAAGTGTTACTTACCAGTCTACATCTATCATTCTGTATGCCTCGGAGAAGAATTAGGAACAAAGGATTAAAGTCAAACCACTCAAATCCCAGTCAGAGCTTGCTGGCTGTCTCCGGGCATGCATGGGTTCATTCCAGGTACTCCAGCTTCCTCGAACAGTTCAAAAACATGACTGTCAGGTTAACTGAACTTTGCAAACTGCCCTTAGTTATTACTGGGTGTCTATGTGTTGCCCTGTGTTGGACGGGTGATCTTTCCAGGGTGATGGAGATGAAGGACATAATACGAAGGCAGAAAGCTTTTTGGATGACAGCAAAACAGAAAATGGTTGTGTGCCAAAACTGAGAGGGAGAAAATTAACCTGTGAAGCAACCAAGAAACCCCTGAAAGCTGCAGAAAAGCTTCAGTTCAGGTGGAACAATTTATTTTTCACTTTGCAGCAGACCATGTTGGCGATACCGAAAGTGGAAGTAGATCTTTTCAGATGAGGACGACATTTAACCTTTTGGCTCAGGTTGAAAGAGCTGTGAAATAAGGAACACTAACAATGCGCATCAACCTGAACACGCATTCAAAAAAAAATTCTCATCAAAGCAAAGGAAGATATTTATAGCTCTTTGCCCATAGAAAAAAAAGAGCATAGATTAAGTAATGAGATAAGCAAAACTTTTAAAGACACATTTCCTGAAAAGGACATATCAAAAGGTTTCAGTGATACTGGTCAAAACATTCTACTTTCATCATTAGGAGGCCTGATACTGATATAATATTCATCAACAAAAATCCAATTTAATAAAGACGATGTCTATCAAAACTTGGCATATACCGATTGGCTAATTAACTTATTAAATATTTCCTCATCTTTATCATTATTATTATTTGTTCATTCTTTAAACCACCTGATTTCGGCTCACTTGTCATGAACGAACTTGAACCGCTTTAGCAAGGCAAGGCAAGGCAAGTTTATTTGTATAGCAAATTTTCGTGTACAAGACAATTCAAAGTGCTTGGGTCACTCATTGGGTGACTGTTTCTCTTTCCTACTAGTGTTTTTTTAAAGAATTGATTTTGTCTCCTCATCCAAGGGCTCCTACCTCACTAGTGTATCATTGTTTTGTTGGTAATTAAATAATGGGCGAACCTTCTAAAACTAGTTCAAAGGTAGGTCACAAACTGTCACCAGTTAAAAACCTAACAATAAAAACAATAACATCTAGGTTCAACAAAACGTCAATATCAAATCAGGCCTGATTTACTGGTGACTTTATGTTCCTACCCTCTCGCTAGATTGTGTTATCATGCTTAAAAAGGACCAGATTCTGTAATCTTGCCTTCATAACATGGCTTTGCTCTGCCTGAAAGGGACACTGAAACAGTTTGGGTTTGATGAAAAGGTCGCTGTGTGGTAATAACCCAATTCTAGACACAGAGCTTGCTGTAGATACTTCATGATCGCTATTTTCAACATGAGAACTGCCTGCAATTATCTGCAATGTCTTAGTTTCAACGAGGTTTCAGAATTGTTTTTTCTTACATGAAAGTATGGGGCAGATGCCATCTGACAAACAAGTCTCAAAGATGCTCTGTTGGACTGAGATCTTGTGACTGTGGAGGTCATCGGAGAACACTGATGGTTGATCAGTGGTTGCATCTCCATTAAGAAAATCCCCTCTGCATTAAAAACTATTGTGTGACTGGTCAAGCAATAGTTGGACTGATCTTTTGGGAAACATTTCTCTATTTTTGGTATTGACCAGTGTTGGCGATCTAGTTTGATCCAATCCCTCGGCGGTTCAGTCTTCTGCTGCTTTAGCACGTCTGCTTTAGGATTGTGCATTCGGAGATAGTATTCAGCATTTTATTTCTGTAGTAAGAAGTCATTAGAGCTACTATTGGCTTCCTTTCTAAACCCATTTACAAAAACATGATTTGTAAAAGCAGAAAAGACTCTAAATAGTAAACTGAGATCCAAAAGAAGGGTTGCTTAATCTACTTGTCCAATAATTAAAACCAGCTGGAGACAATAAAAAAGCCCAAGAATTGTAAATGATGTAGTTAGATTTTTAATAATAATAATAGTGTTTCCTTTATTGATCCCGTAGGAAATTGTTTTTGGTGTAAACCCCACCGAGGCAGCCATTTTGCAGGCACCAGGTAGGCAGGTAGGCAGTAGCGCATAGGAACTTGCTGTATTTTTGGCCCTGGGCTGGATTCAAACCCATGACCTTTGGATTGGAAGTCTGGTGACTTTCCAATTGAGCTTAAAGAAAGCCAAATTGAATGTTTATGGAGGGAACTAACTAAATGACATTTATAAATAAAGGCAGAAGTTTAAGAAAAAAGTGCCAATTTTTAAAATAAATCAGGAACCGAAGATGCCAAAATACATAAACAAGAAGAAAAAATCAGAAATCCAGGAATTGCGTTGTTTCATTCACATGACTCCAAGTGCTCATCCATGGATAGCCTGATATATATAATATTTTGTTGTTTTAATAAATAACATGAAACGGTTTGACCAAAACTTCAATCGAGGGTTTTTCTCCTTTGCTTTTCAACCAAAAGCTCGCAAACTACTTAGACTTGTTGCAGACTAAATTCCGTTTGCTTTGTTGTTTAATTGCCTAGTATGTCACTTTGCATTTGCCCTCAGCAGGAACTCTGACAGAAAACATTTCATTTTTAAATATGATCAGAGTACAAGGAATTCAGTAAATATGGACGATCACTTAAGTAATAAGTACTACTCATAAGTAATGATAAACAGAATCACTTTTTCAAAATGTTGCTTTCAGTCCTAAAAAACTCTGACAAAATCGTCAATAACTTTAGATCAATTCCCAAATAAACATTTACCCAGTAAAATATTGATTTAATCAATTATTTTTCTTTTTCTTGTCCTTGACAGTGACAACGATATCTGAAACACCGCACTCACCCGTTGGAAGATCCAACTATACTCAGCCAGAATGAACGTGACCTGCCAGTTCAATAAGAGTGAAGTCGGAAATGTGTTCCTGCTGATTTTCTTGATGGTCGAAACAGTCGTGGGCCTGCCAGGAAGCATCCTCGCACTGTGGATTTTCTGGTGCCGCATGAGGTTCTGGAAATCACACGTCACCCTCCTCTTTTACCTGTGCCTGGCCGACTTCCTGCTCTTTCTCAGCGTGCCCTTCCGCATCCACAACCACTGGGGAGGGGAGGACTGGCAGTTCGGACCGGTTTGGTGCCGCATCAACCTGTACATGCTGTCTGTCAATCGATCCGCCAGCATTGCTTTCATGACCGCCGTGGCGTTGGACCGGTACTTTAAGGTGGTCCATCCGCATCACCCCATTAGCCGGCTGAGCTCGACTAGGGCGCACAAGCTGTCGGTTCTGATATGGCTCGGAGTGATTTTGTATCGGGTCCCGTTGCTGACCACCAACCTCCTCCACAGTGTTCCAAAGTCCAAAAGAAAATTGTGTCGCAGCTTCCACCACTACGAAATCGTCCCTCTGCAAATTAAGTTTCACTATGTTGCTTACGTTCTGGAGTTCTGTGTGCCGTTGTTCTTGTTGCTCTTCTGCTCAGTCAGTATCGCCTGGAAAGTTCGGAAGGTGAAAATGGACAGAGAGAGAGTACGACGCGCCATCCGATCCGTCATGGTCATCACTATGGTGTTCACCTTGTGCTTCATGCCAGGTGTCGTCACAGGCCTGGTGGCGGAGTACATCAGGAAGCGCAACCCACAAGCATGTGACACCTACAAACTGTGGATTGATCTCTTCATGGTGTGCGTTGGCTTCACCTACCTCAACAGTGCCTTGGACCCGGTCATCTACGTTTTCTCCAGCACTGTGTTTCATAACATCCTGAAGAAATCTCTCAAATGCAAGAGAGAGAGCAGAGCAGACACTAGCATTTAACTGCTCACAGGTAAACATGATTAAAACGTTCAAGACTCTGCTGGTTTGAAAGGAACTGAAACGTGTTAACATGAAATGGATTAAATAAAATACATGTGCATTGTTTTTTTTTTCAAAATAAATCAGAATATACCTTGCCTTCTGTTCTGTTTAGCTGTGACACCTTCCTGTTTTCTCTCTACTATCACTACATGCATCCTCAGTATGAAGGATCGCTGCAGGTCAATTACTTGATTTAGTCTGCTTAGTTTCCCTAGATGGAAAACTTTTTCAACTAATTTATATAATGAATCGAACCTACTGCATTGCTTGGTAACTAAAATAAATTGGAATGAACATGGGATTGGACCAAAATGACCTTTTCTATTTGTAAAATGCCTTAAGATGACGTGTCTTGTAAATTGGTGATATATAAATAAACTGAATTGAAATTAATGTATTTATTGACTGACAGACACATTCTATACATGGTAGTTTGATCTGACTTATGCAAAAATAGGCTGACGTCAAGCAGAGTTACAAACTATTACATTTATTGGATATTGATTAAAGCAACACTAAATATCAGAACAACACAAAAATAACAAGATCTGGTCGTTATCAGGTTACATCTAACCTCTGCATAATTTGAAAGATGAAGCCAAAGCACAACATTTTTAAAGTAACACTAAGTTACTTTTCAACCTTCATAAAATATTTTCATAACTTTTGTGATTATATGTCGACTTACAGCTCGTTGAATGATCCGGGTCCGTATTGCTTTCACCGGCACTAAGCAACTTTGAGGAGGGTGGCAGGAACACTGACATACAAAACAACTACAAATGAGCTGACTGCTTTACGGCATACGTCAATTCTACCGTCTCTTATTTTCAACATTGCTTTTGACAACGGGAGCTGTTTTACATTTTGACAAATGCCACAGCTAAGCCCGGAGAACAATGGCCTCTAGTGGTCTACTTGTTTTGCACTACAATATAAAAAGTAATGCCAATTCTCTGCTATTATTGATTTGGAATTCAGAAAATAACAATACAAACTGCTTAAAATGTGTGTTTCAACATCAGATTATAAATTATAAAACCAGTAAATGTTTCTAAGAGCCATTCAAACTGTCATTTTCCTTAAAAGCCAAACCTGTGAAGGTCATCATCCCCACCAGCTGTGCTCCAGGTAACATCAGAAATCCTTTTGTCTTTGCTATTTATTGTCAGTGAGCAGGCAACACAATACAAAACAATGAATGTTTCAATTTGTTCTGCATTTTATAAGCTTTCTTATTATTGTGTACATTTTGTTGTGTTCAATAAATGTTTCAATATATTTATTTTAAATAAATGGCAGCCATGTTGAGTTTTTTAGGCAAAGGTTAGCAAAAAATAGTGTATGCATAATCTCTACAAGTCTCAATTTTCCAGTTCCAAGTCAATAAATAAGTTCCTCTTCAAATTGCGCTATTATCAGTGTTGATCAGGGAAAACACAAAATAGTATAAAGTCTTTGAAAAATAATGTATGGTAAATCAACTTATGAATGACATTTTAACTTTTTTGAATGATTTTACTCCAGTATTGAGGAAAATACTGGGTAACTGATTTGCAAAGACAGACATCAATGAGGAGCTGCTAGAGGCTGTTATTATGGCCTCCTGGACTATAGCCTCCTGGACCTCAGCAGGACCGCAGACTGATCTCCTCCATGCTACTCTACAGCTGATATCGCAGCAACTCCAGCCAAGTTAACAGTGCATAGAAATATCTTTTGGTATGTCAAGTTTTTTTTATATAATGGCCTTTTTTAAAAAAGAGAAAAAAAATTGACATCAGAAAAAGGCTTTTTTGCCAAATATGTTTTTAGACATACAAGGAATTTCTTTGGGTGTAGTTGGTCATAGAAAATATCTCTGGATATGTAAAAATATAAGGAACAACTTAACTTAGCAGTTAGTATAGGTAGTAAAGCATTTAATAATATAGTCTTAAGTCATATATTCCATGAAATATATAACAGAAACATCAATAATCTTTAAAAGCACAATACATTTATGATATTCCGTTAAAAAAAAGAATTTAACAACTTTAGTTAAAATGATTTTTATGTGTACGTAGATATTTGTGTTGTGGATAAACATGAAAATTGATTTCAAATTCAACGTCTGGACGTAAAAGGCGTACGTGCGTCTGGACGTAGAAGGCGTACGTACGTCTGGACGTAGAAGGCGTACGTGCGTCTGGACGTAGAAGGCGTACGTACGTCTGGACGTAGAAGGCGTACGTACGTCTGGACGTAGAAGGCCTACGTGCGTCTTGACGTAGAAGGCGTACGTACGTCTGGACGTAGAAGGCGTACGTGCGTCTGGACGTAGAAGGCGTAGGTGCGTCTGGACGTAGAAGGCGTACGTGCGCGCTCCCGCGAGGACTGCATTGCGGTTGCGTTGCCCCGACAACAACACGCAGAAGACTTCCGGGTTGTTCAAACACAGATACACTGAAGGTTAAACAACAAAATCAGCAAATCCACCGCTACAGCATTTTTCCGATCGAATGTGTAATCGGTGTATTTAACGAAACTGACATGTATTTCCATCGTTTGCTTCTGTCCAGGTCGTCTCTTTATCTTCCTAAAGTGGTTCCGGAGACTGCGGGCTCCAGTGGCGCAATCGGTTAGCGCGCGGTACTTATATGACAGTACGATGCTGAGCAATGCCGAGGTTGTGAGTTCGAGCCTCACCTGGAGCACTATTTTGGTGATTGTTTAGTAAAAAAAAAAAAACTTTTTAAATACTAAAACTTCAATATCCTTTTCTTTAATCTGTTTTCTCTACGTTTTTATTTATATACGTGCCTGCATTATCATTGAGAAGCCCGTTTTATTCCAATTTTGCAATATACTACAAAAATCACCTTTTGATCTGATGATACATTTTCTTTTTTTCTGCATGTTTGATTTGAGATTTTATCAATAAAAATTAGACTGTTACGTCCTAAGTTGTCCTTAGCTGTAAGTCATTGTGTTGTCATGGTTTAAAAAATTTAACTAAATCCTGGTATTTTATTTTATTTTTTAGCTTTTTCCCCCACATTTAGTAGCTCTTCTTCTTTTCTTATTTAAATTTGTAATGTTTATCTTTATCTGGATGGATAAACTCAGTCTGCAGCATGTATGTGTGCTTGTAGTTCTACCAACAGGAGAGGGCAGTAGTGATCCATCTATGGAGGGACTGAACAGAAACCTAACATGGTTTAAAAGAAATATGACTTCAGCTTAGACTTGTTTTTAATAAGATGCAAACCAGAAAGGTGGGAATTATTAGATAACGTATGGTAAAACCTTTATGGTTGTAAGATCACTGGAATGGAAATATAACTATTTTTTCTATTGAGGAAAGTGATCTTAATAATGTGTAAGGAGTGAAAATAGATTAAAATGTCAAACAGTTTTATCATTGAAATTGCAGGAATATATTCCACCAGCAGAGGCCCCCATTGTCCACTGTTCTCTCCTATGTCTTATACTTGAATATAACTGGCTGTAATTTGAATAAAAACAGTCATTGATCCCCTCCCTCTTCTTTACCCACTTCTGCGTTCTGTGTCCTCATCTCTGGGATAATACTACACGGCAGCATGTAAACAATGATTGGGAAAATTGTCTTTTGTGATTATTTTCAATGTGTTCTCTATTGCATATAAATTAAATTAAGAGTGTGATACTTTAAAATACTCCAATACAAAAGGATTGTTTTTTCATGTCTTCTCTATGATTACTAATCTGTACCTGTCCGTCTAGACAGGACTATGTTGTCATTTTCTGCCCATTCTCCCATGGTAAATTTGTCCACTCTTGCTTAACTATAGAAAACCCCCGTGGCAGCAACTTGTGATGCTAACAAAAAATAAAAAAATAAAAAAGGAAACACACCCAACAGCACAGATATAAAAAGCGTTTTACAATACAAAAATGGCAAGATCATTTCAGCTTCAATATTGCTCCTGCAAAACCAACCCTGGATGCAATATCTGGTTATTGTGCTTCAGGTACGACACTGACAGACCCCATTACACCTGGAAATAGTTGTTTATTAAGTCAAATTTTAATCAATGTGGCCGAACCATCTTAGGCATCAAGAGAACCTCTGACCACAACTTGCATTGGATGCATAATGTGCAAGTGTGATTTGAGAGACTTTTTACAGCTCACTGTTGTTGCTGTTCAAGTTAATAGAAAATTGTCCAGTGTTGCAGTTGTGTGGACAGAAATGTCTGTTTCCAGTACAAACAAGGTTTGAAAAATCAGAATTCTGAAAGAACAGCATCTGAAATCCTGAAGCAGGTGGACCGAAGCAGGCAACCGGTGTCAGTCCTGTCAGCTACAAGCATTAACCTGAACCGACAACATGCACATGTTCAGATTAGAAAAATACAGCACATGATCATGACTGTAAAAACAAGATCCTGGATCCAAATGACAGAACAACCCATAGATTAAGTTGAGTGATGTTTCGAGCTCTCTTTTTGATCCACATGCAGACAAATGACACCAGCACATGAGATGAACGGTTTGTTGGGATTTATTTACAATAACGCCATGTGTTTGAGGAGGGTTGGTGATGATGGTTAAGGGTAACGGCCAAGCAGTGAGGTTGGCCTGGCTTAGTTTGGAGGAATCAAGGATTTTCTGGGTCCAGCTCTGTGGCAAAGGGCGTGAAACTTAATTTAAGAGATTAAAGCAATTGGTCTAATCAATCAGAAATGCATCCAAATAACAAAGTCAAGACATTACCATGAGGCTTGACTCAACCAACAACGTGGAACGAACAAGGGAGGAGCAACAGTTCAGCAGCTCCTTATATCAGCTTGTTGATTGCTGGAATCACCCTCAGGTGTGCTACTTGTCAAATTCTCCCATGAAAAATCCTCACTGAAGAAAGCACTCAATCAAAGAGAGAAACAGGATCCAACTATGAAGCTCTGCTGATTGCTTTGTATGATCTTCCCACACATTTCACCTCAAAGACATTCTTCCTCTAATAATATCAGCTTATTAAAATATTTGGGTATGGTTACGACTTTTCTCTGTTATGATTTACACATTTACCTTCGAGATGTGATTTTAAATAAAAATCAGACAAGGCCTCATATGGTACAGGACTACTGTAAGATGATGAGACTGAAGAGTAAACAAGATGAAGGAGCTTTATCTGGGTGTTATGCTAAGACCTGTTCTCATATTTCTGCCCTGATCTAGCCTGTAGCAATTATCGTCTTGAAAACCCAGCATAAAAGATTCAGATCTGTGTGGTCTTCACATATTGAACTATCATATCTACCACCCGGCCTTTCATTTGACATTTAATTAAGATAAACTTGTCACGGAATCAGTTTATTTATATGTTTGAGCTGTCAGCGGCAGTGGGATTCCTACCAACTTGAACCCCCCCCCCATGGAACGACATACAGGGACTAACGTTTCACCATAACATGGCAGATTTTTTTCTTCTTCAGTTTTTCTAACGAATCGTGGAAGAGTGACTTTGAATCTTTAGGACCAAGGCCGTCCTCAGGTTGTTACTAAGCACACAGCTATGTGTTAATAATTCCCATCTGTGTTTGGTTAGTGTTGAGTGTACATGCACCATCTAGCTGTCTGACAGCGCCCGGACCCAGCTGATATGTATTGCAGCCTGTGGGCTATGGTGCTTATTACGTGTGAGGCTATAATTATTATCATTAGTGCTTTTTTTTTCTCTTTTCTTAAGCCTGAAGCGACTTGGTTGATGAAGTGTCCATCAAGTCAGTGCCAAAAGGAAGTGATGTCATATTTCTTGGCAACACACTAGTCAAACTTTTAGGTCAAACGTGTTTTTTCTACATCTGCATTGTATGAAATCTCACGACTTTGCTTGGGAATGATCTTTGTTTGTGTCTTCTATACGCAGAAAAGCCAAAACCCAAAATGAATTTTGTGTGTCTGTACTAGTGCTGTATGCTATTTGGATCTGTCGGCGCCCAGGATATCACTCCCTGTGGTCACATGAAGGGCGGCATGGTGGCTGGGGGCTGGGAGCCGCTGACATGGCCGCCCAGTTCAAAGCGATAAAGCGGGAGATGCAGTGAGAGGGGGAACACAGTCGCCTTTATGCTCACCTTGGCTGAGCCTGGGAAAACTCTACGCCCGCCTCCTCCCCCTGTGGTTACAGGCAAGGAAGCAAGTGGACTTACAGGTGCTGCTTAGTGCTGCTCAGGCTTTGGACATGCCAAAATCAGAAAAAAAACAATGTTCAGTCTATTTCACTAAGAGCTAAGAAGTGAAAGATGATGTGTAGTGTGTGAAAATACCCCAAACCAACCACAAAAATATTTTAAGAAGTGATCCTGATTTTTCCTTTGGTGCCCAAGCAGAATGTGGTCAAATAACCTTTTGACTTTACTCATGCACTGGCTAAAATGCCAAGTACTGCAATTTACTACACAACAAAGAAAGTGTTATTCCAACTTAATAAACATTGAATTTCTGCATCAGGCAGTTTTTTGTGACAAGAGGTTTCAGAGTGGTACCTTGGTTAATGTGGTCACCACACAGTGGGAAGTTGCAATTCGGTTCTGTTTTTCCCCTCCTTCTGTCTGGGTATGTTCCTTATCCAATAGCTCACACATCTAAACTACAAACCGGATTCCAAAAAAGTTGGGATACTAAACAAATTGTAAATAAATCTGAATGCAATGATGTGGAGATGGCAAATGTCTATATTTTGTTCGTAATAGAACATAGATGACAGATCAAACTTTTAATCTGAGTAAATGTAACAATTTAAAGGAAAAATATGTTGATTCAAAATTTCACAGTGTCAACAAATCCCCAAAAAGTTGAGGCAAGTAGCAATAAGTGGCTGGAAAAAGGAAATTGAGCATATAACGAACAGCTGGAAGACCAATTATTACTAATTAGGTCAATTGACAACATGATTGGGTATAAAAAGGGGCTTCTCAGAGTGTCAGTGTCTCTCTGAAGCCAAGATGGTAAGAGGATCACCAATTCCACCAATTTTTGCGCAGAAAGATAGTGCAGCAATACCAGAATGGTGTTACCCAGCGTATAATAGCAAAGATTTTTAAGGTATCATCATCAACCGTGCATAACATCATCAAAAAATTCAGACCTGTCCCCAGACCTCTGTTGAGTGTTGTAAGAAGAAGACGGGCTGCTACACATTGGTAAAAAATGGCCTTGTCTCAACTTTTTGGGGATTTGTTGAGACTGTGGAATTTTTAATCAACATATTTTTCCTTTAAATTGGGGTGTTGCAGAAGTAGGGTCAAAAAATACCTGGCCTAACTTCAGAGTTTCCATGCTGTTTTGAGCATTCCTACCTGAGTTTGGGTGATACTCGATAGGTTGTAGGTGAGTGTAGTGCACAACTGTATGTTCTTAATTTAGCTGAGTCGTCATGGTTATAATCTCATGATGCTCACTTCAGTTGGTAGAGTTTTACTCACCTCAAAATTGTCCCTATAACAGGCTGTGGTGATTGCAGCAAAGTTACAGAAAGCTGTGTTTGTGGAATTGCAGTGGAAATTACAAAATAAACCAAAGTATGGGTCTTGGCATTGTTAGGTGCATAAAGGAGGTGAAGAAAATTAAGAAAAACCTGATTTTAACAGATTTGTTTACAGATAAAGACTGTCTACTGGACACATACTAGAGTCTGCTATTCATCATCAGAATCCTCTTATTAATGGACCTCTTCCCCCTTTTTCCTGAATGGCAATGCTTCATTTTCCATTGGCTCCTCAAAATGCTCCTGCTGGTACCATTCCAAAGGCTTTTTATGTAGCACCACTTTTCTCTACCTTATAAACAGGCTGGCTATCACCTTCGATGCTTCATGCTGGGGGTTTAAAGAGCCTGGGGTTTTTGCACTTACACCTGGCTCTAAATAGTATTCTGCTTGCTGCAGTATAAAGCCTCCCACCCCTGTCACTCAGTAAATCGCCGTTTTTTTTTTTAATGTTCCCCATATGTTTCTATCATATTTTTTTTTAAGACACCGTTCATTGGGCAGACTATGATAACACTTGTTGCTGGAGTGAGCTTAGGTGTATATTGGCAGGGCTAGGCAGGTGTCATTAAGCAGGCCCTTGCTGTTTTATTAATAGCGGTTTATGTTTCGATGCAGACGGCCATGAATGTGGCCATTCAGCATAGGAAGGGTAGGAGTGCACACCAAAGGTGGCTCTGTGTGCGTGTGTTTCATTGGGGCTGGCTAAATTCGACTGGTACTCCGCGCCAGTGTCTGATGTGAGCGATCCAGGGGGTTTCAGTTATTTGTTTGTGCTGGTGTTGCAGTGAGGGTAGAGGCTGACATCACTTCTTCCAGTGCTGAGGGGGTTGTTAATGTTGCCATTCTCAGCTTAGAGGAGTGAGGGTTGTGGCAAGCTTGATGCTATGAATTAAAAAGACTCTTTCCTTTTCTACTTTCCTACTGTACAGACACACGCTGAGGGATTTCTCACACATACATAATTATAAAAGAACGTCAGCATACTTCAAGCTGCGACACACACACCAGCCGATAATTTTCAGTTTAATTACAGAGCAAAGGGCCGATAGTGCCGCATTAACTCTCGCTGTGAAGCCACCAATTACAGCCCCTAGATCAGCAGTAAATAACCTGAGCTTAATAAAATAATGCTGCGGGTTGGAAGGTAACGGTGTGTGTCTGGGTGTGTGTTCATGCGGCACAAGCAGGCACTTGCATGCCAGGCTCGGGGCTTAAAGACATAAGGTTGCATGCTAAAAGAACATGCGTTCAGGGGAAATTTATGGAGCCTGACAGCACATTGCGAGTGAAGCCTTTTCAGCAAGCAAAGTTTGAAGGTGCAATCTGGTATTTATTTAAATGGGAGCACTCACATATGTGTTTGAGCACTTGGTGCTCGGAAAATAGCTGATGGGAAATTTGTGTACTTTAGGACTTTATCCAATGATTGAAACCAAGAAGAAATGCTGAACACACAAAACTAAAAAGTCTAATGTGGTCTTAGTATAAATACTCAGGTTGCCTAAATTGCTGGCAATATAGCAGTATTCATCAGAAAAACCAAAGGTTTGTGGAAGAAGGTTTATTTAAACAATACAAAAAGGACTTTATGCAATCGGGGGAGGGATTATTCGTTTCTAAAATCAGGGATTTCAAATAATACAACTAATTTTGCTTGCATTAAACCCAGAAATCCAAACCTCTATGAGTGGAATTGACTGCAGGTCAGATCAATACTTAAAAGTTCTTAACAGTAATGCGACCTAACATACACTTTGTGGAACCTACAGGATAGTTGTGGGAAATGAGCTTCTTGCGACCTAGCACTTTCAAAATCTTGCAGTTTACTTACTCTAAAGCCACAGTTCACTTTCCTGGAACATACTGGATACTTTCTAAAACCTACAGTTGAATTTCCCTCAATATATTTATGAAGAAAATCATAATTAGCTATTTGAATGCTACTTTACACAACATTCAGGTAAGTCACTCTGAACCTACAAGTATTTTCTAGTCCAGAGGACTTGAAAGTGCTTAGCGCTACATTCAGTCATTAGTAGAGGGCAGTCTGGCAGACGTTAGGCTACCATTTACCATTGCCACCATGATCTCTGACCACTACTATCAGGCAAACTGAGTGGTGGTTTTACCGCACAACAACTACGTGTTCATTAGTTGAAAGGTTTTAACTAATAACCGACTGGTTACAGGACAAACTCCTACTTTAGTTGCTTCATACAAGTAACTTTTCAGAGCTTGCAGATTACTTTTCCAGAATTTAAACATAATTTTTCCAAACCTACAAATTACGTTCCTGAAATTTACAGGAATCAACCCGGGACCCATCAACATCTTATGATGCAAATTTAGGTAAATTCTAAAACATTTAAATTTTTGGTAAGTACCTTTTGGAAACTAGTTGTTGTACCCCCATTGAAAGTATCTATTAAGCAAACCTGTAAGTTCTGTGTAAGTCCCAGAAATTTTCCCTAAATTTCCAAAAACAACAAGGTTAAAAAAGCCACCTTAAAATTCATCCCTGTTCCGAAAAGGTCTTTTGTTAGTTCCATACAGCAAAAGAAAGTAACATGTTTATGAAAATACTCAAATATGGAGAAAGGGCTTGGAAAAACCATTTGTTTTCCTTATTTGGTGCAGTGATATGTGTCCACTGCAGCTCAACACAGCATCAACAAGTGTTGATATTATTTTGCAACAGCATTTTAATTTATGCCTCTACGCTGCTGTAGTTTTCCACAAATGCAGGTGGCCCAAATGATTGAAAAACACTAGTCACATAATCCCAGTGGTAAAATGCACCATGTTCTGAAAGATAGTAGGATATTTTTCTATCTAGGATTAATAAAACATTCAGTCGCTCTCTACTTCCAGAAACAAACACTGAAGGCACTTCTTTACTGCTCAGATCAAGTGTTGCTTCAGACCAAGGTCTGAAACAAAAGCACTAGCCCTAACTACTGTGTGTGGGTTTTACCATGGATAAAAACTCTTTTTAATGCATAGGTTGTGACTACTTTTATCCTAGAATCATCCTGAAACCTTGTAAACGATCAGATTGAAAAGTCAAGATATTCTAATACATTTTGTAATGTTTTATGAATAGAAAGTTACATGAAATAAACACAGATGTTTTTTTAATCATGTTGTATTGCTATTGCCAAACAATAATAGCAGCATTTGCAGCTGCCGCTGCCAACGCCATGTGAGCCATTTATTTCTGTCAGTGTTGAGTCTAGCGTGGGTGTTGGTTGTTTCACATGGAATGAAAACATTTCCTCTTCCTTTCCATTTCACTCTGGAATGAAAACAGAGTTAACACCTCCAGCCCTGTCCACTACCTTCTCTCTGTCTGGCCATCTCCCTGTATGTGTGTGTACATACTTCGAGCTTAGGTTGGAGATTAGGGCTGGTATTAATGGGATGATACTTGCTGACTGTCTCCCCTTGTCCCCGCTCACATTCCACTCTTCCAAACATACACATTCATATATGCAGCCTCATGTGACCCCTCTCTACCCAACTTGAACACACAGACATATGCAATTATGCACTTTACCATTTGGCATTGCTTCCCTCCCTCACCCATTCCTCTGTCCATAGAGGCTTTGGACATCAGAACAGGCCTCCACGATCCCTGTTAGCAACTATTCAGATATGCTAAACTAACAGAGAGCCAGGTCTATTGTCATAAAGCTTAAGCTTGAGTGTGCATGTTGGTTTGGACTGGACGGTAGGTTAGGATAGGATTTTGGCACCGCTAAATCCCCTCTAAACCCTAAAAAGCAGATGTAAAGCCGAGGCCAGGAGCACCTTCAGCGCTCCACTCTCTTTCACCTTCTTTCATGCGCACGATGTTATGATTACCACAGTGGACTCTGTAGTGAAATCGTCGGCCGTGTGTTTTCCTAAAAAATTACCACGCGACTGACAAGAAAAGTGAAATGTATAAACATTAATCTGAGAAACACAGAATTTTAAGACATTAAATATATACCCAGAACATCAAAACCTCTAGGAATACAAAAAGATTTTGTATTCTTCATCTGCTTTACTGTTTGAAATGACAAGTAGACTTCAATTGAAAGGTTTAAAGCACATTTACCCAAGGTGCACCTCCAAGCTTGCAAGATATAATCAAAAAGATCAAATAAGTATGTGTCAAGTGAGGCAAATTGATGCCAACTTTATTGGTTGTAAGCAAAGATAAGCGGCACAAAGCAAGCAAGCAACCAACCGAACGACTAACCAACTGACAGATCAACCAACCAGTTTATTATTTACATATTCTTGAGCGTCTTATTTGTACCAAGCAAATTGGGCCCAAAGATTTGATTTCTTTCAATGGAACCTCTCCCTGTCAGAGCATCAATCACAGTAGACCTGCAAGAAGCTGAAATGGACAACTACCCTGAAGGCAAGAACCATTTAATATGTATAGCTCCATGAGTTAAAAAGCATCATGTCAAGACAAAAGATCAGCCACAGAATTATAAAGGGGGTCTGTCAGGTAGTTGGAGCAAAAGTCACAAGGTACATGGTTTGTAACATTTATCATTAACATGTAGAGGAGATAAAAGGTTTATATGAAGGGCTGCCATAAAGTGGCTTGTGAACGTCTAAATGAATGTAAGACGGTAACATGAATAATAAATAAATTGCTTTAGCATCAACTCAACTCACTGTGTTAAGGAATTGATATAAGTCAGTAGCAAACACTGTTTATTTTAATGAATCATGGCCCATTAAATACTTAACATGTACAGTATTACAAACCTTCCATTGTAAACATGTTACTCATTTTGAAAATGCAGAATGTGAAAAGTAGGGATGCACCGATACCGACACTGGTATCGGGTATTGGTCCAATACCGGGCATAAGTACTCTACTCGTACTCGTAAAATTACCACCGATACCACAACACCGATACCACCCGAGACGCAACTATTGGGCCTGGGTGGGCCCTATTGCGTTATCTCTGTGCCACCAGGTCCGTGGGCACAGAGCCACCTGAAGGAGCAACAACCGCAAGCGTGTGTGCACGAATATCAGGTAAGTGCGCCCGCTCAAAGGTGCCCGGACACGCGCTCAACTCCGAAAAACCGCCTGCTCGCGTTCGGCTCCGCGTCCATAAGTCTATATTATATGCAAATGAGCCGCACTCCCAACTAATCAAAGACTGGCCTTTTTCATCCAATTAAAGAATTCCTTCCGAATACACAAAGTTCATACTCTCAGACTCACTAACATTCCATTAGAGCCGCGAGCGCAGACACAGAGCCGAGCGCGAGCAGTTTGTCAGAGTGGAGCGCGCACCCGAGGAACCCATGAGCGAACGATCCTGAGATTTACACACACGCCCACAACCATTGCTCCCCCAGAAAGCTCCGCGCACGGAAACCTGGCGGCAAAAAGACCACGACACTGAGTCGCTGTCCTCAGTACCGCAAAAAAGCATTTCAGTATTTGACAATTTAGTTCAATTTGTGTTTGTACTGTATGTTTGCACATAATTGGGAATGTTGTTCAAATGACAATATCTGTGGAAAAATAAAAAAAAGTAACTATATGTGTAATGGCGAAAGTACTCGGTATCAGTATCGGTGAGTACTCAAATGCAAATCACACTACTCATTTTGGAAAATAGTGGTATCGCTGCAACCCTAAAGAGAAAAGTATATATTGTTATTGGCTTGAAAATAGCTACAATTAGTGATCCTACCCACTGACCCCACCTATAAGCAAATTATAAAAACATATTTGATCTTGGTGACTGGAACAAACTTTGTTTAGGATTAATAGTCCAACCTGAAAGGTAACTGGGACACAACATAGGCTGCTTCATCGCAGTTAATTTGCTTGCTTTTGCATTGCAAATAATAGCCACCAAAACCTTCCGTTATTACCACTACGACACCCCTAGTACCGGCAGAGGTACTTCCGCCACAGTTTAACAACCATGCATGTGAATCAAATCCTGCTTTTGCTGTTACGGAGCAGCTATTAGCAAGTACTCAAATATTTAGGTATTATAGAGGTCTAAGGGTCAAAATTGGCTCCTTTGATATTGATCATTTTGATAATAGATTTTGATCATTCCACAATAAAAAAAACAAAAACATTCATGATGTAGAAAATAGGAAATGCTGGGGCTTGTGGAACCTTTTAGCAAGAATATAGTTTCGTAAAGACTACTTAAAAAGATCTCTAAAGTTTCCAAGCTATTTTCCTGGTAATATTATCTGGTAATCAGGATGTTAACAGTGCTTTCATTTACCAAATGCTATTACTAAAAGCAAAGGTTTACAGACGTCTTATTATAAACTATCAAGCATAAGAGTTTGTAAATACTCCTGTGGTGATTCTAGATCCCCCAGGCTTTCTGTGTCCGTCTGTTGTAACACATGAAACGCTCCCATGGTGCTTGCATCGCATTAATCTGCAGTCCCTGAAACCTTTTTCTGTTAATAGTTCAGAGGAAAGAGTTAAACCGTGGGGGTGTAAGTGTAACACATACCGCCCCTGCAAATCGACTTTAAACAGGGGAAAGAAAGTCAGAACACGGCAAATGGTTTAGATTTATGGGAGCAGAAACACATTTGATATTCATTTCCGCAGCTGTGGCCAGCTAGAGAAACAGCCCCCAAATAGACTCATACTGACAATGGCGCAGTGTAGCCCTCCAGTGTTTTTGTGTGTCTCTCAAAGCCTGCGTGCGTCACTCCTATTTTAGGAATGTTTTGGGGCTCTTTCAGACGATTTCGCCGCAGATGTTTCTGATTCGCCAAACACACATAATAAGTAATTATTGAAAACACCTTTCGGTTGCCCGGGGTTTGTGCGCCGGTTCATTTTGTGTAATCGAAGCTGTGGTTTCTCAGAGAGACACGGGATCCAAGGGTTTATTGAAAGCCAACAAAACAGTCCCACAGTCAGAGTTTCCTGAAAGAAGAAGAGAGAAAAGAGAGCTCGAAGGAAATAGTCTCCAACCCACCTCAGTGGAAATACGCAAAGTGGGAAGAGAGAGAAAGGAAGAGTAAAGAGAAATAAACAGGTACAGGATGGGTAGACATCTTAACCAGTCAGTTCTTTCTTTTTTTTTTTTTTTTACAAACTTTCAGAGCAAATGTTAGGGGGTTCCTATTCAGCTCCTGACTTAATGTAATTATCGGTAATTAAATTTACATAATATGCTCTTAAATGTTTTAGATCAACAAACTCATTAACTTACACGCAGAGTACTTTGAACTGTTGAGTCACATTACTTTAAGTACCTGTCTGACAACGTGAAGTTGGTTAAAAGATCTAACCAAGCAAGACATCATGCCATAACCTAGAAGGAATTCAAGATTAGAAATCTGTTCTTCTGCAGGGGTTGCAAAGCCAAGGCTTCTGGTAAACTACAATGAGCGCAATTATCAAGAAATATGAAAAAATAAAACAGTGGTGAACCGTCCCAATAATAGCTGGTCAACCAAAATTATTAACGAAAGCATTAATGATTCACTTTGGATGTTTTAAGATCAAATTACATTTAAAACTGAAGCTCGGTAATGACTACCTTCATTTGCTAAGTTACATTTGCTTAGGTAACCTCTAGGAGTGATTTTACTGCATCGTGCTTATTAGTTTTATCTGAATAACATTATTTGGAAGTAGAGTTACTTCTGTTTGAGTAAAATGCTATTTAATTTCATATGACTTCACAAAAACAAACTTAAACCAAGCTAGCACTACCTAGATCCTATATTTAAGTGAGACATTTTGGTAGCGTAAGAGGATCTTTTTCTAACATTACTTCCTTTATGATGAACTTATTGGGGTATTTTAATTCAATTCAAATTCAAAAATATGTTATTAATACAGAAAAAGGGTAATTATATGTGGTAACTTAATATTATTAAATTTTCCTTAAAGATTTGTTGTAGATTCTGAGGCTGGTGGGCAGGAATGTTTTCCTGTAGCAGTCTGTATTACTAAACGCATTTGATGCCTCTGAAGAAACTTTGTTGTTGTAGAATAGTTTGATTAGGAGGATTCTCAGTTGTTTCTATTACGTTTGTCCTTTTATGAAAAATCCAACCACGCATATCAATCTCCAGAGGGTGTACGGCATCTCCTTTTCGACTTTTGTGGGATTTGTGGTAGCAGTTCAGGTAATTTATCAGCTTTTGTGATGATAAAATCAAAAATACTTATTTACCCTAAAGGGAAATTTAATAAATAAATTAAATAATAATTAACTACATAATAATAATTATTATCAATTACACCATTATTAATTAATAACTACATCAATTAATTTAATTAAATACATTATTTGAATAAATTAATAAGCTGCTCCAGTCGGACACTTAAGGTTTACAAATGTCCAAAAGTAAGAAAATATCCAAACAAATTCATACACTTTCACAACATCCTAAACTGGAAATAATATTTGTCCAAAATAATAACTTTTATGCCAGAAATTTAGATGTTAAAGTATTTAAATCACATTTGGAGGTCAAGTCAGCATAAAGGAAACAGCTGATCCATGGAGGTATATTATAAGTACTTGATTTATAAGTTGTAGGAAGAACCTTTTTTATTCCGGTTCTAAATATTTGATCTTATAACTATGCACATTGAAACTTGTAGGCTACCTTTCAGGAACTTGTTGGAATTTATAGGTTACTCTCCTGGTCCTAAAGTTAAAATATGCTTTCTCTACACGTTGATTCCAGTAACTTACAAGTTACTTTGTGAAGCAAAGTTTATTGAACTTACAGCACCCTTTCTGAATGAGGGTGTGTTGCAGAGGCACACGCATTTTAAAGCATACTTTCGTCGAGCTTATAGAGTATTTCCTTGGTATTAACATGATACGTTACAGGAACTTACACTTGAAGTTCCAAAAGTGCCTCGTCAGTTCCCAGAAAGGAAACTTTTCTATAACTTAAGGGGTTACTGCTGATACCTTCTAGAAAGTAACAGCTATGTTCCTAGATTGCAATGTGTATTTTCTTTCTCCAAAAGTAACCTGCAATGCAAATAGAGAAAACATAGGTAAAGTTTGGAAAACATTTTGCATGTCTGGTCTTTATTTTGTCAACACAGCTCCATATTTCTGTGTCTGAAGTGTTTTGTTTTCACAAGCTTACATGTCTACAAATTGGTGTCTGTGATGCCGTGCGGGTGTCTCCTGGTCTTCTGGATATGTGGGTGCTCCTGTTCAGCGTGTGTGCAGGTTTAAAACGGGACCTGTGAGAGAAAAGGAGAAAAAACGAGAGAGAGGGAGAGAGAGAAGGATCGGAAACAGAATGGGGGATGACAGGCTGGATCTGATTACGGGTTGGAATGGCTGGGAGGGTTTGTGGGGCGCTGCTTTCTCAATAGTACATTCCTGTGTGCAAGCCGAGGCAGGTTCTGCAACTACAGGCAGGCCTCTGCCAGAGGGCTTGAAGAGAAAATAAAAAGAAGAAAATCGCTTCATCAGAACAAGCAGCTCAGATTTATTGGATGCTTGCTAGATAGCAGGCTAGAAGATGAGTCACTCACACATCCTGAGTTGGCCTCTGTGACACTGGAGCAGGATTTTAATGGGGCTCCTGCGTCAAATGAGCACAGCCGTTATTTTCTGCAGTTCTGAGGTCTAAGGTTGGAACTAAGGCATTATTGTGTGTCAAGTTTATATGCCCTCAGACGCTGCCGACACTGAAAGGAGTGACCTTTAAAGAAGGAAGCCGACTTTTTCAGAGGCATGCTGGTTCCTGGTGTGTGTGTGTGTGTGTGTGTGTGTGTGTGCCAGTGAGCCAGCAGGAAGCGTCAGACAAATGCACAAATCAGCCTTTTAAAAAGTCAAACAGATGTATGCCAGCGTGAATCCTCAGCCCTGGACTCACCTGCTCTTCTAAGGGGGGGGGGGGGGGGCGGTAAAATGTCACCACCAGGTGCTTAGAATCATGCACAGATTGCTTTACAAATTAGACCTTCAAACGTCTATCAGATGCATCGCGAAACATCAGCTTTTCCATTTACGCCATCTGTTCCTTGGGTTAAAAGTCTGAAAGGTTGTTTGTACTTGTCAGTTCACGGCAGATTGTTTCCTTTCTCTTCTCACCAGAGTTGCAGCTATGCCTCTTCTATTATGCGCACTAATCCACTCGCTCCTCATTAAAGTTTAGCGTTTTAACATGAGTCAGTTCAAAACACAGAGGTTCCCAGGCTGAAAGCTGATACGAAAGGCCTTCCTCCCCCATGCCACCTCCTATCGTCTCCGTATGCCGTGACAGGCAACATATACTTGTGTTGGTGTGTATATCAGGCAGCTGGGAGAGGTAGGTGGGAGGTTAAAGAGGTTCATGCCGGCCTTTGTTCCTTTATTTTACTCCTGCCACTGTCGCTGCTGATGGTAAACAGCTCCAAAGGGCTTCTCCTCCGTCTTGACCCGGAGTTTGATTTACTACTCGAAGGAAACAACACTGACTTGTCTACACGCCCTATCCACCTCTCCCTCTTTGTTCGTAGGTTGTTTACTATTCTCTGCATCGACAATCCTGCAGGGATGTTGAGGAAGTAGGTGTTTCCTTCAGCAAATTGATTCTCTTTTTCTATATTTAATAAGGTTGGACGGAAGGGAAGAAGAGATGCTGAGAATGATTCAGGTGGTCAAACAAGCAGCCTGGATGTATACGTAGAGTCAGATTACCTGACCTAGCAAGGCCGTTTTAATTATTTTCTGCTCAGGATCACTGAAAATGGTTTCATGTAAAACCTTTAGCTCCATTCCAGCTGCGGAAACTTCTGATAGATTTAAGTTGCTAACTTTATAGGACTGAACTGTAAATAATTGAATACTGCTTAAAAGGAAATATGTTTTCTAAAATGTGCTCAAAACAACCTTCCTACTGACTTTGTAGCTTTTCCAATGTGATACTGATATGGCAGCAACAAAATGTCCTTCCACGGGCCAAACTATTGACACTATTGACACCCATTACTCTTTGTTTCCACGGAGAGGTACGGTTCGCTACTTAATGGCCTTGTGTCTTTAGGGGAGCATTTTAATCACTAGTTGGACTCTTAGTGGGCAAGAGGGGTTTGATTGTGACGTTACATTAGTACTGTGTTGTGTGATAGTCCTATGAGCCTAAAACTGAATGGAGGCCCAGGAATTATGTGGTATGGGTCACTTGTATGGGACATATTTACAATGGAAACAGACAAAACAGTGTAGCAAGTTTTACATGTCACTATCTAAGGTTGTTAAGGTATGACACATGGAAGCTACAAGTTAGTTCCATATACATATCAAGTACCTTCCTACACCTTATATGCTACTTTTCAAAAATTTCCAGAACCAATATGATGCTTTGTTTAATGCTCTCTTGTTGGGGTCTTTAAACCCAGGCTTGTAGTTTGGTGTTCTGCAACTTTTAAAGGTGCCTCCGCTTCAAGAAATCTGGGTCAAACGTCATTAGTTAGACTCTGGAAAACTGACTACTACTGGGAGACTGCTACTTATCCATTTTGTTCAGGCATAGTGGACCAGGGGCACACCTAAGTGTTGCAGAACAACCGTTCACAGGGCCTATACTTGAACAGCCCTGATCTATGGGGTACATTTCAGGAAGTAAAAATGTACTTTCTACATCTAACAGGGTACTTTCCTATCTTCATCTTCTCCAGCAATTTACAGACGTTTTCCCCAAAAACATAACAGGTAATATAGAAAACATTTGCATGCATGATTTATTCCAGGGTCCATGTACTTTTTGGATGACCACCGTCTGAGTCAGTTGAAAATTATAAATATATTTTAACCTCAACTAAACTAACTATGTGACCCCCTGGGGATGGGTAAAATTTATTGGAATCCAGTTACGACTGTTTCTTTTAAAAGACCACCTGGCCTCCCACCTGGCGGGCTTAAATTCATGCATTATCCTATGCCTGAATTTATTATCAATATTTTTACACTTTGAACATCGTAATAGAGCAAAATCCACAATAATCAGTAAAAGCCCGTCTCTTATGTCTCAGTCTCTCACCTACAGCATGTGTTCTCTCGTTACCATCGGATATCTCCTGGGATACGTTTACATTTTAACCAGTGCTTATGGCTTTTTGTTGTGCTATATTTAATATACAAATCTCAGAGTTTGCTCTAGAAACGAATGAAAAGCTAAGCTTTTTTTTTCTTTTTTGAAACGTTGGGTTCATAACTTTTGTCATGACTGAGTGGCAGAGGTGGGACCAAGTCATTATTTTGAAGCTCACAAATAAGTCTTAAGTCTTTGCTCTCAAGTCCCGAGTCAAGTCCCAAGTCCTAACGTTTAAGTTTCATGTCCTTTCGAGTCCTTTCAAAAGCACATTATATTCATACAGATAATGTTTGTTTTTAAGATCAATATTTATCTATCAAAACTTCCTCCAAACAGGAAACAATTGCAAATGTAATCAATTACTTAGAAGTGCTGACATTGTATTTCTATTGCATTTTGTGTTACTATAACTACTTCCACGGCTGTTTCTGTCCCGTCCGGGGAGGTACAAGAAACACATAAACTTAACAATAAACAGGGTTGCGCTTCTTCTGTCAGGGCTCTAAGCTGTATTGCATTTGCAAAAGATCAAACAACCAAAAGTCTGTCAGGCATTTGTGCATGATGGGGACGTAGCATGATGCGACCATGCCTGAAAACTCGCTCCACGGGAGATATATATATATATATATATATATATATATATATATATATATATA